>AWOL01S0028036.1:0-10120 GCA_000715115.1 Nicotiana otophora | reverse complement strand
TTTTAACTTCAAACAAAGCAACTGTAAGTGTGATTTGCTACCGAACTTTGTGTTCGCCGAAACACTGGGGTTTGAAGTACCGCTACACCAGTGTGTTATTCGTTCTATCCTGGGAGGAAATAATCCATTACCTTGGGTACTAGGAGGGGATTAAATTCCTTAAGGAAACACTGTGAATTCAGTGGGCTCGAATTTATTATTATTGTTTCATTACGTTAACTTATATTTTGCAGAATTAATATTTACAAATACAGCAATATTGACCGGGAATAACAGTATATTGTGATGGATTGACATAATTGGAGGACCCATAATGGACATGTCACGAGCCAAATTCCAGTCAGTTTATAAGAACAAGTCCCTTTCAATCTTATATATAAAGTTTTGATAAAAAAAAAAATGTAAGAGAATATTTGATAAAAAGTTCTAAAATTTTGGGGTCCATTGGATCTCAGATTTTGATGGGCTAAAAGGCCAGATCCACATATCCATGAGCAAAATTGAAGAATGGGGAGAAATATATATTTTTAGTTGCTTTTAAAAATAATTGACGATAAAATATATATTTTTGTGTGTATATATATATATATATATATATAATTTATATTTTGACCATTTTGATATCATAGGAATCTTAGCAAATTTTCATAGTTGAGATCAGATATTGTCAAGGTCAAAATAAAGGTCACTGGTTTTGGACTCTAGAGACCAACATCCCACTAAAACATATTTTATTTTTGCCTCCTAAATTCTAATCTAATCATCATTTGCTTATGTGGAAGCAACCTTTTTAAGAGGGTTAATTATCCACTTGGCTTTAAGAAAATTCATCTTTTCCCATGATTGTCTTCACATGGATTCCAACGCTAAATAATATAGTAATTTCAGAGTAAACCCTTGATCGGATTTTGACTTTTATAGATTTAACCTACCTTGCTTTCGTTTTTACCATTCTTTTCTGACAGGAAAAAAACAAAAAGGACACATCTTTAAAACCATTCTTTGCACTCGTTATTTTTTAATTTGTTGCGGTCGATTCAGACTCTATTCAAATATATAAGTATAATTAACGGATGTAATAAGATAGATAAAATTCTTACACCCTAATTCAGAAATCTCGTATTTTATTGTTGGTAATGGAGTAACTCCCGCTAGCCCTAGGGATTGTTTTTCCATTCAATAGGCCTTATATGTCGAATCCAAATTAATTAAACTAGTAAATTTCGAATGGCGGATATTTATTAAAAAAATAAGTATAATTAAGAGCTTACAATTCTATATTGCTGTAGAAAGGTACATCCAACCACTGAATTGAGTCAAGAAATGATACAGAGGGGTTAAATTAAAGGTAATTTCATTTTCATTTTTTTTTTGTTAGTATTTTAATGTATTTTCTTTTTAACTTGAAAATATAAAGAGAAAGAGAGGACAACGGCCGAACTTTCAATTCAAAGAATGTGGGGACAGAAATGAAAAATATTGTATTTTGTAGGCTAAGGTAGCCATAGAACACCAACCAAATTGGTCTCCACATGGGGGGTCTGTATTGAAAAATATTATTTTTAGTTTAACCAATGATTAATCTTCTCTTTTCAACAGCTAATCCTAGTTTACTTTGAAAGAAGCAAAACATCTTTGATCCTTTCCCTTAATTAATACAGTAAACAAAAGCATCCCAATTTCTTAAACATTTAACATCACATCATTAGTCCCATTAACTAATCCTCTACAGTTTTATGAGTAGTAATTAACAAGAAGTTTTTCTGGGCTAGTGTATATTAGAGACATTTATCTCGCGGTCGAAGATTTAAAATTTAGATATTGTGAATTCTGCATAAAAATAATAACTTTTAAATATATGTTCCACCCTCTTAATACTTCTCACGTTTAGAATTTAGATATTGTGAATTCTGCATAAAAAATAATAACTTATTAAATATATGTTCCACCCTCTTAATACCTCTCACGTGTAGATTTCTCTAATATCAAATGGTATGCAGCCTTCACTATGGCTTGTGGTTGAAAACTCCCTTTTTTATGGTATAACAATCAAACCTTCTCCCGTTATTTTTTTTTTTGCCGTTCAGGTACAGTAGGTCTGGACATCTAAGCATGAAAGAGCCTTCTCTGGTAGCAACATTATACCTTAGTATCTCTCTAACTTTCAGTCTGTATAAAATATAGTTAGTAGAGGTCAGTTTGTCTGGCGTTTTCTCGCGTACACGACTACTTTTGCATTGGCTCTCTCTCATTAAATAATTACCGAGACGAAAGCAGCTTTTTTGGAAGTCAGTTTCCTCACCATCTTAGTGAAATTTTTTTAACCTCAAAGAAAAATTAAAAAATTCTTTCTTAAGAAAATAAACCATATCTCAAGGTCAACTTTAGTAAAATTACCCTATAATTATTAAAGAAGACTAGAATTTTCCAGTTTGAAGGATCAAACAAAACTTCTATTCCAATTTAAGATACACTTTTTTATTGAAATTGGCCCAACATATTTCTAGATAATATAAAGTTGATAAGCACATTGACAAAGGCCCAAAAGTATAAAACTAAGTTGGGCATGGAAGATGTAGAAATATTTGAGAAGTACCTTTCTCCTAAATTTTGTACTTCCAAGTGAAAATAATAATGGAGTAGTAATTAATATATTGATCGTACAAAATTTTAATTGTTATATTGCAGCTTACTTTTACCTATTGTAACCTGTATTCTTTTTAAGATTATAAATCTCACTCTTTGTGGATGATTGCTTGTAGATATGTTTTGAGTGACATGATAGTGTTAAACATTTTTATACTATTGGTATATATAAGCTATATTTGTTCAAGAATATAAATTGTTATAATGTAGTTTATCATACTTTCAAATAATTAATAAATATTTAAATTGATTTAAATTAAAAAAACAAAAAAATTGATGCTTGAACTCACCGTCAAACTTTGAATGTATATATTGACTCCCGTATTTTGAGCTGTCATTCTTTTTTCACTAGTATAAGAGCAATTATTTTTATCTTTTTTGTGGTTAATTAATCCTGGAGGGTCTAAGTTTTATAAAACTCAATTGGGCATTTAAAATAGTAAAACAGTTGTAAAACAGTGGTAATAAATTATGTATTGTCCGTACCCCATACTTTAGATTAAATTTGAGAAAAAAAATGAAGATGCGAATATTACCTCTTCAGAAAAAGAATGGTCACTCTCATTGAAAAAATCATTAATCCTAACTCCTAACTAAAAAGTACAATCATACAGGTGTCAATCGCTAAAGTTAAGCATAATTAATTGAATTTTAATTGCATAATTATCAACATTTTGAAGGAGCAGACACACGAATGCACATAAATAGAATACTATTGGTTTGTCCCTATATTCTTTGTCTTCTATAATGAAAAGGAAAAGAAAAAGAAAGTCGAAGCAAAGTTTAATTAACAGCCTAATCTAGGACGCCTATATTAGTGTGTTATTAATTTATTGTGCAAATGTTGGTCATCACTCATTAGAGGCTAAAAATCATTTTTATATGGGTTTAATGCTCTTTGTGCATTTCTAAATTACTAAAAGTGGAGTGGTTTTTAGATCAACTGACATAAACAGTCAAAAAAATTACATTGCAATCCCAAACAATCTAAAGTTATAATTAATTAACATATTTCGCAATATTTTTAGCGTTCGAACATTCCTTTAGTTCGATAATACTATATCAATATTTAAAGCAGATACCGAACATCACATGGAAAATATATATTGAACTTATACGCGAGCTTAAAGATACATGATATAACTTGATATAAATTAAAAGAACAAATTAATATTGAAATTATTGACAAGAAAATAAATGCAAACCATACAAATTGAACAGCCTTACCCTTGAAGGTTGGTCACCCTCGAGTCAAAAAGCCTCAATCGATGTCGGAATAAAATGATAAGATAATAAGAACTAGAAATAACAGTGTATTTATTGCTTTGGATGCGTTTCTTGATGTCCCTTTACAAATGATCAGACCCTCCCCCTCCCTTATATAGTAGGGGAGTCCTACTCTTGATACAATTCTATAAAAGGTAAAAAAATCTGATTATTTGCTAATTAATCGGCCTCTCCTTGATACGTGCTGAGATTTCTGCCGTGATATCCCACCGATTGCGGATATTTTGGCCTTACGTTATTTGGCCCGATAAAGTTTCCTCGATCTTGTTCGGTCCTGAAGTCACGAGCTCGATGATTTAACTTCGCGCCTTGGTTCGATATAATCCGGGGTCGAGCTTCAACCTATTTCGTTTCGGTCCTGACTTGTCATACAATTGACGAGCCCGGTTTCGACCGTATACAGATAGTCCCCTCGTTTTTGAGAGAGAAGATGACGAGAAACGATATTAACTTTCGAACCTTGCTTCGATAAATCATGACGTAAGCGACAAAAGGTAACTGAAACGTCACGTCGGTCCAGTCTCCAAGTCATTAAATATGTATTAGTTGTTGGTCGACTATTTCGGGTATTGAACCGTCGTTTGCAAATTATAAATACTTTATCCTTCCATCCATTAGAACTTTTGCATTCAAACTTTGCTCTTGTGCTTTTAAGAAAATTTCATCATTTTCATCCTCTCGTTTTCTCGCTTAAGTTTAAAACTTCTTCCCTTCTAGTTTTCTGAAAACTTTTATAAACTATCCGCCAATTACACCCTCTCTTTCATCAATACCATCTTTACACCCTTATTCAAAAGCAATGGCAAATACTTCAAAATCTATTCCTCAAAAGGAAACTCCCTCTTCCTCGAGATCGCCCGAATAAGAAAATGTCCAGTCTACTGTTGTCGAGGAAAAGACACCGGAGCCCCCCTTAACTATGTTCGTTCCTGCGGGATGCCCAATCGATGCTGACATCAAAGTTAAAAAAACCTCTTCCATACCGGGTCGATGCAAGCCAGTCTCAAGATATATATGCTCCATCACTGACAATCTCCTCCCCAAAGTCAAGAAAGATTGTAATTGGGCTGGTAAACACCTGGTGGTGCTACGCCCGAGTAGTCAATTACTACCCACGTGGAGGGTTTTTTAAGTGTTTACACTTATGCCTTCACGTTGGGCCCTCTAGACCCGGTCATTATCGCCTTCTGTAAGAGGTACGAGGTGACCCTCGGCTAAATCCATCCCTCCTTCTAGAGGATAGTGATTCTCCTCCGCTTCTTTGTAAGCAAAATCAACAAGTGACCCTTCACCATCGACCATCTCATGCGTCTGTACAGTCTCCGACTCTACCGAGGGGGATTGATAAAGCATGCCCGTCGGGACACTAAGGCCCCATTCTCGAGCATAGATGAGGATCGAGACCGAGGCTGTTTGGGCCAGTTCATTCGAGTGAAGACCTCGGATCTAATCCCCGCCGAGGAAATGACATTTTCCGAGAAATGGAACATCAAACGTAAGTATAACTTCACCTTTAAGATTTCGTTTATTGTTTTTCCCTTTACTCTCATATAATCGATGTTTCATGGCGCAGTTGTTACTCGGATGCCGGATGCAATTTCCCGACTCAAGGAGTGGGTCAAGGGCATTACATCACAGATGAAATCGTCCTCCCCCAATCACCTTCTTCGAAGCAGGATAAAGATAAGAAAAATGAGAAAAACTCCCAGTTCCTCGAAACCCGAAAAGAAGAAACCGAGAGGGCGACTGGTACGCAAATCCAAAAAGACTACCGGCGCCCAAGAACTCCCATCGGATTCTCTCCACCGATTGAGGGATGAGTTCGAAGAAGAAAAAGAAGAAGAAAATATTTTCTGAATTGATGACTCGCTTGAGGTGCGGTACCGAGCTACCTCAAACCAGGGAGGTCGATGGAGAGGCAGTGGCCGAGGCCTCCGAACTAGGGAGGGTCGAGCCTGTTTCGCCCCGAGGTAAGGAGGTTGATAGAGAGACCGTGGATGGCACTCTTCAGGTAGAAAATAATGTACCGAAGGACGCTCCAGGTGATAGATCTTTCCGAGTTGCCTTAGTTCACCTATTCTATGATAAATGAGGTTCAAACGCTGAAAGGACTCCCAAATGAGGGTCCTCAAGGGGTGGCCGATTCCTTAAACAACTTATTCGACGATATAGATTCCATCGCCTCGGAATATGTCACCGGGTTAGGTGACTTACCGGTACTAAATAAGATGCCGCCTTCGGGAACCAGTCGATCTTCTTTGAGTCTGAGATTGGTTGACCGGTTCCCAGCCCCGAGTATAAATCCCGACCGGAAGCGGTCAATCATTATATCCATACCGTAGGATGCCCGAGTTTTCTCCGTCCCCGTGGGGGTTGCCAGCTATCTCCAATACCTGGTGACTGAAGAGGATCTAGCCAAAATGGATGAGGTGGAGGCCCCCTGCCTTTACAACGAGGCTCAACAGGCATTGAATCGGGTAACTTCGAAAGCTTTCCTATTACGTACTTTGATTAAATTGCGAATAATCATAGCATTCTTCTTTGTGTTTGTAGGCCTCATTGCTCCATCATGAAACTTTCCTCCGATACCGGAAGGAATTAAACCAACATGAGGCCGAGAAGAGGGATGCTTACAAGCTCCTCAGTGAGAAGTTCTAGGCCGAGTTAGAAACGGCTCGGAAGGAACATGTCGATCTGGTCGAGCAGGTAAGACGAGTATTCGAACTTAGTTATAATGATTCAGACACAATGGCTAACGACCCGAACCCACAGGTTCAAAATATACTTCACCAGATCGAGCCGCTCCAGGTGGAGGTGGACATAGTCAAGGCTGAGGACGAAGAATGGAAGAAAAATATAGACCGTCTGGCCTCGGAAAAGGAGACCGCCCGAGAATAAATGGTTTCGATTGAGGTCCAACTCCGGGCCACAAAATAAAAGCCTTGATACAGGCCAAGAAGATCGAGGAGCTCCAGTCTCAACTGAGCTCGACGGTCTCCGACCAAAAAAATCTTGTCAAAGAAGTTGAAGTGGCCAAATCGAAGGTTGTTGCGGTTAAGGCCGAGGCTGATGAGCAGGTGGACCAACATAAGGCTGATGCTGATGCGGCTCTGGTCCAAGCAAGAAACTTGGTGGAGTATATTAAGTGGCGATCCCGAAGGGAGGCCCTCGAAGGAGTTCAAGCTCAGGGCTTCGACCTGCTGGCTCAGATCGAGAATGCCAAGATATCTGAGGCCAAGGCCAAGAAGCTGGCTTATCCTGAGGAGGAGGATTCTGAGGGATTTGAAGACTCGGATAAGCCCGAAGGCGACGACGCGACTCCCGGTAAAGATTAGGCTACTTCGGATCTTTTTAAACGTTTTGTCTTTGCCGTTTTGGCCATTTTAAAGTTCTGTATCGGGGCTATTTGGCCCTTGTAAAAAGAATTTCTGGTAAATATATATAAGGCTTTCTTTCCCTTTCAGCTTTCGGATTTTTCCTTTGTTTTATCATTTGTGTTCACAAAGATCAAAATGCCTTAGCATGAAATAACTTAGGTTATGTTCGAAGGGGGTTTGGTGTTACCGGAAAATTTTCCCCAAAGTAAGTAATTTGGATTATAGTTTGCTGAGGGTAGCCTTTAGAACCGGTTATGAAAATATTTCTTTTTTGAAGGCCTAGTTTTTGTTACGGGTCTCGAACATCTCCGAGCCGTGTTAATATGGCCGTAGCCTTTTAATTCGGGGGTCGCCCTGTGGACTTTCTTTCCCGAGTTATTCGGGATTGCCCAAGATAGCAGTCATCGAGCCGAGGTGGTCATGGCTTTAAAAATTCGAGGGTTGCCTAATAGGTCTTATGACCCCGAGGTCTAGTAGCTTGGGTCATTCGAGTTTGTTTTCGGACGGCAGTCCCCGAGTGAGAAAGTGATCATTCGAACTCCAGTTATAAACGGCCCTTGGGCTCGTTACTTTTAAGGAATCGGAAGTAGGAAATTCTTTAAGAAAAGTAAGGAAGAAATTTTAAAATATAAGTGATTGCAAGGAAGAGACTTCTCTTTATTCTTGTGCATAATAAAGATGTATGTGTACATGCTTTGCGTTAGGGTTTGAGCAATTTACGTGGGCATGGTTCATTTGACCGTTTGGCCCTTACATTGAATCCTATCGATCGAAACCCTTCAATCCCGAAATCTCTTTCCATGTTAAAGTTAATATCGGAGGGTAATGCCCCTAGTGTTCGAGGTAGATCGAAGTGAGGCCTCGAATACTACTTTGATCGCTGTTACCAGTTCATTGCCGGCCTTCGATTCTAAGTTAGCACGATTTACTTGTTGCCTCATTAAAAACCTTGCCGAGAAACCCATTTGGGACAAAATCGGTTCAAGGGTAAAAGAGTGAAGTGTGTTCTTTCAGACCTAAAATCTCGTACTTTTTCTCGTCGATCACCTGTAAGAGTTAGTCTAAAATATAAATGAAAGAATATGAATGAGGTCGTACCTTAGCAGTAATATCGTTTTAGGTGAGTTACATTCCAAATTGCTCGGTAGCTGTTCACCATTCATCGTCCCGAGCTTGTAGGATCCTTTTCCGGTGATTTCGATGATATGATACGACCCTTCTCAGTTCGGACCCAACTTTTCATCGTTCGGGTTTCGGGTGTTCAATGTGACCTTCCTTAGTACTAAGTTCCCGACGTTGAAGTACCGAAGGTCAGCCCTCATGTTGTAATATCTCTCGATCCGCTGCTTTTGGGTAGCCAGCCGAACAAGGGCGGCTTCACGCTTTTCATCCAATAGCTCTTGGATCGTATTCATGGCCTCGTCATTTAATTCCTTTATTGCATATCAGAATCTGATGCTTGGCTCTCCGACTTCGACCGATATCAGAGCTTTGACACTGTAAACCAATAAGAACGGAGTGGCTCGGTACTAGACTTCGAGGTCGTACGATATGCCCAAAGAACTCGGGCAGGAGTTCCTTCTATTTCCCTTCGGCATTGGTCAACCTCTTTTTAAGGTTTTGGAGTATGGTTTTGTTGGTTGATTCGGCTTGTCCGTTCCCACTATGGCGGTAGGGCGTCGATAGGATCCTTTTGATCTTGTGGTCTTCGAGAAATTTGGTCACCTTGCTAACAATGAATTGCTTCCCGTTATCGCACACGATCTCGGCCGATATTCCGAATAGACATATGATATGGTCTCAAATGAAATCGATGACCTCCTTCTCCCTGACTTTTTCGTATGCCTGGGCTTCCACACACTTGGAAAAATAGTCAGTCATAAATAAATAAATTGGGCCTTACCGGGTGCCCATGAAAGGGGGCCGACGATGTCCATTCCCCACTTCATGAACGGCCATGGCGATAAAACTGAATGTAGCAGCTCTCCTGGTTGTTGTATCATCGAAACATGTCGTTGGCATCCATCACATTTTCGTACGAACTCCTTCACGTCCTTTTCCACGTCGATCCAGTAGTAACCTGCTATGATCACCTTTGGAACCAATGATTCGGTGCCCGAATGATTTCCACAGGTGCCCTCGTGAATTTCCCTCAGAACGTAATCGGTATGTCCTCGTCCTAGACAAATTGCCAGCGGGCCACCGAACATTCTTCTGAATAAGGTTCCATCCTCGGACAAACAAAATCGGGTTGCCTTTGTACGGAGGGCCCTCGATTCTTTTGAATCCGAGGGCAATTTGCCGGTCTTCAGATATTCTATGTATTTGTTTCTCCAGTCCAGAGTCAGGCTTGTAGAGTTTATCTCGGCATGACCTTCTTCTACCATAGATCTCATGAGTTGCACCACTGCTCCCGAATTAAGCTCTTTGTCTTCGACCGATGATCCTAACTTAGCAAGGGCATCAGCCTCACTGTTTTGATCCCGGGGTGTGTGTTGTAATGTCCACTCCTTGAACCGGTGTAATGTTACCTGTAACTTATCCAGGTATCTTTGATTCGTTCTTCTCTGACCTCGAATGTTCCATTAACTTGGTTTACCACGAGGAGGGAGTCGCACTTAGCTTCGATCACCTCAGCCCCAANTCATTTAATTCCTTTATTGCATATCAGAATCTGATGCTTGGCTCTCCGACTTCGACCGATA
Organism: Nicotiana otophora; assembly: GCA_000715115.1. Taxonomy (NCBI): domain Eukaryota; kingdom Viridiplantae; phylum Streptophyta; class Magnoliopsida; order Solanales; family Solanaceae; genus Nicotiana; species Nicotiana otophora. Next base: position 105 of record AWOL01S0028036.1, on the reverse strand, counting down.
TCAGAGCTTTGACACTGTAAACCAATAAGAACGGAGTGGCTCGGTACTAGACTTCGAGGTCGTACGATATGCCCAAAGAACTCGGGCAGGAGTTCCTTCTATTTC
>AWOL01S0028035.1:5642-19461 GCA_000715115.1 Nicotiana otophora | reverse complement strand
TAATTTAATGTTCATGTATTTATTGTTATTCTACCTGAATAATATGTTTTTCGTTTCAAAATATTCACTTTAATTTCATGGTCTAGGCTAAAATATTAATTCACTTTCTAAATAATAGAAATTCTTAAATATATAATACTCACAAAAAGCCAAATAATATTGTAAGGAAAGACTACCGTTTTTTCTCGTCAACGCATTAATTTTCGGTACAAAACTCAATTGTACCCAGAAGTCAGTTTCGTCCTTTGGATTATAAGTAACTCATTTCATTTCTCCCCTAATTGAAGGTTTTTATTTGACCTTGCACGTAGATCAGAGACGGATGAGAAATGTTAATATTTTAATAACTATAACATAGGTGGGNTAAACAGACCACATCGTTCAATTTCTCCTCACTTTTAAATTCTAATGTAAAGGAATACGTCTTTTCTGTTTTTCCAAATCACTCGAAATAAAATTTTTCCTTCGGATAAAGTTCTTCCTTCTTTAATTTAATGTTCATGTATTTATTGTTATTCTACCTGAATAATATGTTTTTCGTTTCAAAATATTCACTTTAATTTCATGGTCTAGGCTAAAATATTAATTCACTTTCTAAATAATAGAAATTCTTAAATATATAATACTCACAAAAAGCCAAATAATATTGTAAGGAAAGACTACCGTTTTTTCTCGTCAACGCATTAATTTTCGGTACAAAACTCAATTGTACCCAGAAGTCAGTTTCGTCCTTTGGATTATAAGTAACTCATTTCATTTCTCCCCTAATTGAAGGTTTTTATTTGACCTTGCACGTAGATCAGAGACGGATGAGAAATGTTAATATTTTAATAACTATAACATAGGTGGGTGTAACATTTTAGTTTTACATTAAACTGGAGCAAAAGTTGTACGGAGAAAGTAGAAGTGGTTCACATTTATTCTGCTTTTTATTTTCCTTCTATATTCATATCGATCCAATATTTTTAAAATGTTGTAAGGTTGAAAATTTTTATGCGTAAAAACACTCAAAAGAATTGACAGTCCACTATTTGGCATGAATGGTTGATATTCATTTTGCTATGGAGGAAGTAATTTGTCAATTTATTACACGACACAATTTCTTAGCTAGCATTTCGCCATAAATTCTCAAATTTATTTTAAAAAAATTAATTTGGGTGAAATTTGGTTTGAAGATGAAAATTTATTTGGACATAATTTTTCAAAACATATTTCACTTTTTTTAAAAAAAAAAAACATGAAATGTGATTTATACTCATAAGTTCTAAAAATTATCAAAAATATCCAACAATACTAAACAAACAAACTTGCTAATCCTGTATATGCAGAACCTTCATCGATGTCATTCACTATCATTATCACAAACCATAGTCTTGGACATAAATAAGTTTGGCACAAATTATCATTTTTATAATGAACTACACAATACAATATCCTAAAATCATAAACTTGATATTTTAATATCAACTGCTAATAACATAATTACTAGCCACTATAATTCGTCAAATTGCAGTAATATTACAAGATCCATCAGTCCAAAAGAAAATGATAGTAATTAGCTGGTGGTTAGTTGGGTCCTAATAGATGGTGTTTTTTTTATAAAATATAAAAGTTTGTGGTAATCTTTGAAATTATTAAAAAATCAAACAGTTATATTTTTTTCCAAAAACAGGTCTAGAGCTGGTTTTGAGATTTGGAAATTTTGTTTTCAAAATCTGCCAAAATATGGATAAAATCTATAAACAAACATGTTTTGCCAAAAATATTTTGGAAAAAACTTGACAAAATCTATGGTCAAACGGGAGCTAATAGTTTTCAGTCCACTCTACCCTTATTTTCATTTCCTTTTTACTTTTTTGAGTGAAATATTAAATATATTATTCCATGTGTTTCAAATTAGATGACATATTTTGATTATCGAGAGTCAATTGGACTAAATGTTGGAGCTAAATTGGATTAGTCAACTCAGTATTTTAAAATTAAAATTTTGATATTCAAAAAGTATACAAAAAGTACTATAAGATGTAATTTTTCTCATGTCAATGAGATAAAAAATATTTTTTAAAATATTGGTCAAACTTCATATAGATTGACTCTCGATAAGCGAAATATGTCATCTAAATTAAAACGGAAAAAAATACTATTTTAGTATTAATTACGCTGAATAACTATTTTCAAAATATGCATGTGTTATCTGATAAGTGATTAAGATATACTGTCTTGACACGATGTCTCCTTTTACTAGTTAATGTACACTTATCTATACATGTAGTATCTGAAATTCATTTTGTATTTACAAGGAATATGCTTAAAATGAAAGATTAAAATAATGTAATATGAAATGTGACGAGTGGACAAGCAAACATCTAATGTGTGTTCGTTTTGCTCTGCATCTCTCTTCGCTCATGTTCGACCCATGATAGTTAACTTGCGATGATTGTGCTCATCCATGGCGAACAGAAGAGGACGGGGACGGGGACGGGGACGTGGGCGTGGTAGGCCCAAGAAGAACCCCATAGCTATCTTTGGTAGCTCGTTGGGTGCTCGAATCCAAGCTGATAGAAATGATAAGGATCAATTAGTAGGCACACCTTCTCACAATTGGTAGTGCAGGAAACTGGAATTGCAATGGGGATGATGGTTTATGAAGCAGGATCTTCATCGACAAGCCCTAGTGTTAAAAAGAGGCTAGATCTGAACACTCCTCCAATAGCAACTGGAGTCAGAGGAGAACCAGATCCAACAGTAAGGGAACAATAATATCTGGCAATAAAACAATGAATCTTGTGCATGTTGCTAATGGAACAGTGATTGTGGAGACTACTAAGCTCGATGTGGCAGTAGTTGCGGATCCTAAACCATGGACAAATCTCTTTCAGAGGAACATAGCAATTTAGAATGGTATGTCGTTGTCTTACATACCTCTACAAATTATTAATGGCCAAATTATAGTGCAATTAGACAAAGCTTAAATTGATCTAGAGACGGAGAAGTGCAATGATAGCTTATATCATTGGGGAAGTGCTCGGTTACAATACTATGGAGAGGTATATTGGTATGAATTGGAAAAATGTTGTTGAGTCTGAGTTACACCTACCTGGGAGGGCTACTATATCATTAAATTTAAGACTGAAGCAGACATGCATGAAATCTGTTACTCTAGGTCATAAACGATCTATTACTATTATCTTAAAGCCTTGGACACCAGACTTTGATTTCAATGAGGAGTTTCCTATTGAAATTTTCTTGTGGGTCCAATTCTCTAAGTTGCTTATGAACTGTTGGGGTCATGATTCTTTAAGCAGAATGTCTAGTGCAGTTGGGATTCCTATATATGCAGATGAGTGTACTATAAAGAAAACTAGAGTGTCTTTTGCGCGAATGCTAATAGAAGTAAACATCACTAAGGAGTTGCCTTTGGAGGTAGTGGTTATGGATCCTAATGGCAGGCAATTCAAGTAGCTAGTCAGATATGACTGGAAACCTGAGTATTGCCAGAAATGTCTAGTGGTGGGGCACAGGTGTGGCATAGAGCAACGACCAAACAACCAGCAAGTGAAGTAATATGTAAGGAGAAGATAACCTAAGAAGGTAACAATAGAGTGGAGATCCAAAGGCCCATTGAATGGAGGAGACAATCAGGCCAATCAACCAGGGGACCAAGCTCAGCAAAAGACACAGGACATTCTTCCTCAACAAAGCAAAGAAGGTCCACAAGGCAGAGAAAATGTGAAGATAACTGTTGGAGCTCATACACAAGAGAAGCATGGCAATTTTCTAACTCATATACAAAAACACAAGGACAATTTGGAAGCAACAGTAGATAAGGGTAAAGCTGAAGAAACTATGCTTGAACTGACTATGGTAAATTTCCCAACATTGTCAGTTATATCAGTAAAAAATGCCTTTGAGCCATTGCAAGGTGGAAGTTGGGTTGTAAAAATCCTACCACCTGATAAGGGTAGGGGTCACATGACTTGCTAATGAAGTGGCTCTTCTGCAATATCAGAGGTATAAATAAGAGATACAAATAAAAAGAGTTATAGAAGTATATAAGTAGCCAGAAAATAAAGTTAGCTACTATAGTTGAAACTAAAGTCAAAGAACATAATACAAGTAAGTTGATGCTGAATGTAATCCCGGGGTGGAAATCTTTTACAAACTATCAACACGCACCAAATGGAAGATTGTGGCTCACATGAGATCCTCAATGGTATACTGTTATATTGTTGAAAACAGAAGCTCAACTCATACATTGTCTATTACAGGATAGGCTGCATGTGATGGATTATGAAATTATATTCATTTATGGATATAATACTCTGGAACAAAGGAAACAACTATGGGAAACTATAAAGGAGTTAGCAGTAAGAATCACCAAACCTTGGCTGCTATGTGGTGATTTTAATGATGTATTGTATCCTAATGACAGACTTCTAGGTAATCCTATTAGCTATACAGAACTTCAGAAATTTGCTAATTGTCTGACTTTACTATCACTGAATGAACTACCTTGGACAAAGGAGTATTACACATGGTCGAACAAACAACATGGTGTAGATAGAGTGTGTAGCAGGCTTGACACAACATTTGGTAATTTTGAATGGATGATGCAGTGGGGTCATGTGACTATTGAATACAGGTTGCCATTTATTTCTTATCATGCTCCCATGACACTAACATTACACGCAGCTCCAAAGTATGGCAAAGTACCATTTAGATTCTTTAATGTCTGGGATGAGCATAATAGTTTTATTTACATTGTGGAAAGGATTTGGAGACAATTATATGCTAATTGCCATATGAAGAATGTTTGGATGATGTTGAAGGCTCTAAGACCACATTTCAGAACTTTGAATAGTGAACAGTTCAAAACTATTAGCTTAAAGATTGAATATGCTAGAGTGGAATTAGAAAACATACAGGAGAAGATCAATATAACATGTGATGATACACTACTTGAAGAAGAAATGAGCATCTTACAGAATTTAGAAACATCGTCTCTCATAGAGGAAAATGTATTGAAACAGAAATCTAGAGCAAAATGGATTAGGCTTGGTAATTCAAACGTCAAGTATTTTGTAGCTATCATGAAATAAAGAAGTCATACGAAGCAGCTAAATGAAATTGTGGCCCTCACAGGTGATTAACTTACTCACCCTGACAGCATAAAGCAAAAGATCATTGAGTTTTATAAGTCACTAATAGGATCAGCAGCCCACTCTTTTCCTGCTATAAACAGGCTGGTTATGAGGAATGGACCAGTTCTTTCTCAGCAGCAAAAGGTTGCTCTATGTGCTGAGTTTACTGATCAAGAAATCTATGTTAGATTATGTGTTTTTGATAGTGATAAAGCACCAGGAATTGATGGATACAATGCCTACTTCTTTAAGAAGGCATGGGTGATTATTAAAGATGAAGTTACTCAAGCTGTCAAAGACTTCTTTATCACAAAGTTGTTAACTGCACTACTTTCACATTGGTGCCTAAAATACCCAATCCTAATACAGTCAAATATTATAGACCAATTGCCTACTGTACCATGCTCTATAAACTCATATCTAAAGTGCTAGCAGCCAGGGTACAATAAGTCATTGCCTCTATCATATGCGAGGCACATGCTGGTTTCATTCCTGGCAGGAGAATAGATGATAACATCATACTAGCAAATGAGCTAGTAAAGGATATATAAGGAAACATATTTTTGACATATGCATGATCAAGATTGATCTTCAAAAAGCCTATGATTCAGTCGAGTAGAGTTTTTTGGAGCAGGTTCTAATAGAGCTGGGATTTCCTATGAGATTTGTTGCATGGATAATGGAGTGTGTTACCACTGATAACTATACTATCATGATAAATGGTGAATCTACCCCACCCTTTGATGTTGCTAAAGGTTTGAGGCAGGGAGATCCTATCTCCCCTTTCTATTTGCCATAGTTAAGGAGTATCTAAGTAGAAGTCTCAATGGTCTCAAAGAAATGAATGAATTCAGATTTCACCCAAGATGTGCCAAACTAGGGATCACACATCTTAGTTATGCAGATGACCTTCTTTTCTTTTCTAGAGGTGGCCTTCCCTCAATCTTTGCTATTCATAGATGTTTTAGTCAATTTTCTTAAGTATCAGGGCTACAGGAAAATCTGGGGAAAAGTTCGGTGTACTTTGGTGGAGTCCCTCAGACTGTAAGAATGGATATCCTGAGCATTTAGGCTTCACATTGGGAGAACTACCTTTCAAATACCTAGGTATCCCACTTGCTACATAGAAGCTTTCATTGATACAATGGCAACTTTTGATAGAGAAGATAGTTGCAAAGATCTCCTCTGGATAGCAAATAAATTATCATATGCTGGTAGAGTACAACTTGTCCAAACTGTGCTCTTTGGTATATAATCCTATTGGCCGCAACTGTTTACTTTGCCTTCAAAAGTCTTGAAGATGATTAATTCATACTACAGAAGCTACACCTGGTCTGGGATAAATGTGATCACAAAACTGGCTCTGGTAGCCTAAGATAGAATGTACACCTAATCTAGTGGGGGCCTAAACTTGATTAATTTGCACCTATGGGACAAGGTTGTTTTAGCTAAAGTCTGTTAGGATGCATCAAATAAGCAAGATCGACTATGGATAGGATGGATAGATACTTTCTACATCAAAGACAAACATTTTGAAGAGGTGGCAATTCCCCAACAAGCAAGTTGGATAGTGAGACAGATCCTAAATGCTAGAACAACACTTCAACAGGTGCATCATCATCCAAGAAAGAGTATGATCAGAAGCTTCTACTTGCAGCTGTTGGGAGACAGACCAAGAGTTAACTCGAAATTCTTGATGTTTCAAAACAATGTCAGGCCAAAATCTATATTTACCATGTGGCTACAACTACATGGGAGATTGCTGATTGCAGATAGGTTGATACAATGAGGACTAGTTATAGATTTCATGTGCTCTTTATGTTAAGACCATGATGAGAACATGGAACACTTGTTTGTCAACTGTCGATTTGCCAAGGATTTGTGGCATAGAATACTGCAATGGATGCAAAGGCAGGATGTTGCTAGGGATAATTGGTAAAAACATATGCACTGGGTTGTACAATGCGCTAATGGTAAAACTCAATGAGCACAAGTCTTTAGGATAGTGTATACTGAGATAAATCACTCCATTTGGATAGAAAGGAACATGCGATTGTTTGAAAAGAGAAGCATAAGAGTTAATAGTATTGCACGTGAGTTAGCCTACATATGTAACTTACGAGCCACTACTGGAATTAGTAGTATGGTGCAGCATTTTATGTTCTGATATAGACAATTAGTGTAGGCTTTAGATTTTGTAAGTTTGATAGCTGCTAAGTTATAAGCAGGCTATGGATATGTAAAGTTTACTGGTGATTAATACAAAAGATGGTTAGTTACCAAAAATAAAAAATACATCTAATGCACATGGCAACTTATCTTTTGCACTTTTCTTGTAAGGAAACGGTGATTGTTTTTTTTTGTGAGAGTTTTTTACAGCAAATATCCCTGAAGTATACTCCAAATTTTAAGTGCATCCTTAATGTATTTCACTTAACAAAAAATATCCTGAATGTTTCTAAATATGAATAGGTTAGGTCCAAAGTTAACTCTCAGTTATAAAATTACCAAACCAAAAAAGGGGAATGATTTTATATAGGCCACTCAAATTGCAATCCCAAACCTTTGAAATTTGCTCCCTCGAAGTATCAGAATCTTCAAAGGAGAGAAGCTTCTTGTTTACCCATAAAATGGTACAATTGAATTTATACATGATTTCTAGACAAATGAACTAATTTGATCCTGAAATAATACAGTAATTAAAGAAATACACAATACTTATCCTTAGAATGTAAATGAAATAGCAAAGATGATGATTTCGTGAACATAATTTTAGGGCACAACGATGGTGAGATCAAAAAGCAAGAAGTAAAATTGTATAAAGCATTATATAGAATAGAATGTAAGTTTAGCCAGAAAATTCGTGTCATTTACAATAATAACTAAGGTCTCTATTTATAGCTATCTCTAGGGAAGGAAGTCCTAGGATCATGTCCTCCTTAAATGTCAATTATGAGGATCATTGATGAATACATAACGGTGAACATAAATGCCAAATTCTCTGTAATGGACTGTCACTCTTAATGCTCCGGAATATTCCCTATTAAATATTATCTGGCGTAGAGCATTTAATACACATTTATGAACGTTATCCTTTTCGGTAACATGCAGAATGGTTGTGTTCGGTCTTCGGTCATCCCTGTCTTGGGTTCCACGTGTCCTGCCTTTAGGCGACCACGTGTCATGTCATATTTTACCCTATACAGATAGTCCCCTTGCTTTCTGGGGAAATAAATTTATGTTATCGGGAAGTTGGTAGAAACACCCTTTTGGCAGAAATTACTATAACTCCATCTGAAGGTCCTTGACAGTCGATTAGACGTACGTCTCTCCACATTTAATGCCTCGAATACGCGTCATCTCATGATTCAGCACGGCTTTTGCCGATTATCGAGATAATCATGGCCATGAATTTAGCCGTCAAAATTTTACTTATACGCCACATTCTTTTCCTTTTCGTTTCATAATTTCTCGAACTCCTGATTTGCTTTCCATTCTTCCTCTAATTCTCTTCAAACACAAAAACCTTTTCCATCTTCTTTTTTATTGGCTTCTTCCTCTAAGCGTGCTGGTTATACAAAGAACAAGAACAAAATCGAGGACTCTATTCCTCCAATGGTGGGTTCCATCATCCCAAGAAGACTTAGTACTTCAAAGAATTTTGAAGAGAAATTCCCTACTGCTAAACCTCGTACATGGGCTGTTAATAGGTACTCTTCTTTCATTCGTCCTTCTAGTATTCCTGCTGTGAAGGAGGACTGTCGCTGCCATGAGTTAGATATTATTGCTCCTGGTCTATCAGAGCGAGTGACCCTTCCCAAGGAAGGTTTTACATATTTTTCCACGTATCCCTTTACTTTGAGTGCGTTTGTTTTAGCAGAGAGCTTGATTCTGTAATTGCGGAGTTTAGACTTCGTTACTAGGTGTATTTGGCATAGGTATGTCCTTCAGTATGGAGGAAGGTCGCCTGCCTTTGACGTTTGTGCCAAGAAACTAGAGAGGAGCTAACCTTAGCTCATATGATGAATCAATATTCCCCCAAAATCTTTCGCGGGGGAATGATAAACCTTTGCAAGCGTGGCCACCATGCTTTACTGTCTAGCATGGATGATGACAGCGACCGTGGGTGGATGGAATGGTTTGTTGCATTTTCCACCAATGACATCATTCCGACAATGGATTCATCCTTTCCAGTTCCTTGGAACCGTACTCGTAAGTTCTTCGTATAGTATTCCCTTTTTCTAAACATTCTTTTATGGTCGTATCATCTCTTCACTCTTCGCATGTTTCAGCAACTCGATGGATCCTACCAGTAGTAGTAGGTTTGGACCGCTGAGTTCAAAATATTTTGGATATCACAATGCCCAAAACTCATTTATGGAAAGAACTGGCCCTTAAATACGGATGGAAGGCCAACAATCATGGTAATTTTAATTTACTTTGCTTCCATTATGAAGAGCTTGGTTGAACCCTTCTGACTTGTTCATGAAATTAGGTCTACCTGCGGGCTCTGTTACTGTCCCCGAGGAGGACATTTTGGCTGATCATGCTAATGCAGCGAGGCTGCTTTAGGAAGCACTTACTCGAACAGGTATCTCCGGGCCTGCTTCGGGCACAAATTCTTCTTTACGCAGTCCCCAGCTGGAGGGTAAGCAACCAAAGAGAATATATTCCTTCGCGGCCGAGGAAAAGAATAAGAGGGCAAAGAGTGATGCCCCCGAGACATCTCTTGTGGCGATGACGACTGGTCCTCCTTCCGGGCCGGTCATAGACACTGTGATGATTGATGATGATGAAGAATCTATTGATGATGGAGCTTCTTTACATATAAGGATACGATCCTCATCATCTCAACAGGATGCTCGACTTGTTGAGATAGTTACACCAACTGAAGACGATGTCTCAGCAGTTTGGGGAGAATCTGATTTGGTAGAATATGCCAACTCCCGTTTTTGGGCCCCAATTGATGTAATAAATGTTGCGGGGCAGAGTACCAGGGCCTTGCCATCTTTGGTTGGCAAGCACTTAACAATTGGTACTACATTTGATGCAGTTTCTTCCCATTCTTCAACTCCATCAGCTTTATCTCCACCTTCACCAACACCAGCAACTGCTACATCACTTCCATCTTCATCCAATCTTCCACCAGCAGTTACTACATCGGCTCCATCAGCCGCACCTGACCATGAAGAATGCGTTCCTCTTCCACAGTCCCAGTTCATGGGAATTTGGGGCAACATTATGCCGCCTTTCTAAAGTTCCACAAAGGAGGAGGAACGTTACTCTTTCGGTGTCTACCGGATGCAACTTACTATCCCGGACGATAGAGCTTGCTAACTATCATAAGCCATTGGCTTCAGAAAAGGACTGGAAAAAGATTCAGGCACTCTCGGGAGAGTGCTTGTTGAACAATTCTATGCATAACGCCGTAGCAGTACGTTATTTTCTTCCTCTGTTATTTCTTCTACTTTTGAACGAATGTATTCTAAGTTTTACCTCTTCTTATTTTGTAGGACAACTTTCTTGCTTATGAGGGCCTTCAGAGGTTGATTCGTGAGAAGAAAGAACTTACTTCTGAATGGGATCGACTTTTGGCGGAACTGGAATAAACTGTTCTCCGCCTCTCGGAACTGGAAACCAAAGCTACTGAGGCTGTTGTTTTGGAGGTTTGTTTGCAGCAAATAGAGAAATAAGGGGTAACCCTTAGCTAAGAAGTTGGGTTACTGAGGGTTAGATTTGATGAAGCCGAGGCCAAATGGGATGAAGTCCAGGACGTCGTTCTTGCTGCAACCGAGCGCGAGGTTGTTGCTGCCGAAAAAGTAACCAACTTAGAAGCAGCCTTGAACTCCAAAATCGAAGAGCTTGCTACTGTAGGGGCCAAACACGCCCAATTAGAAGAGAAGCACAGGAAAACTATCGATCATAACATGCTCTTTATTTCAACTGTTTATAACCTTGACGTCAGCCTCAAGTCTGTTAGGTCCACCTGGGAAATCCTTTTTGATGAGGCTTCCTATAATGACCCGACCGATTGTTTTGAGCATTTGCACTTCGCTCGGTGGTTTGCGGGTTTGGGTAGCCCCGTATGATGTATTATGGCTTATGTGAGTCATCGATTTTGGTTTTCAGGTTATTCGAGATTGATATGGGGAAATGATATTCAATTAGGAGCTTTAAATATGAAAGGTTTGACCAAATTTTGGCTATTGAGTAATCGATCTCGGATTTGGATATTTATGGTTCGGTTAGTTCCGTTAGGTGATTTTGGATTTAGGAGCGTGCCCGGAATGTAATTTGGAAGCCCGTGGTGGAATTAGGCTTGAATTGGCGAAACTGAAAAATTAGTGATTTTCGGTCGGTAGTGGAAAATTTTATATCGAAATCGGAATGAAATTCCGAGAGTTGGAATAGGTTCGTAGTGTCATTTGTGATGTGTGTGCAAATTTTGAGGTCATTCGGACGTGGTTTGGTTGGTTTCGGCATCGATTGCCGAATTTGTAAGTTTAGAATTTTTTAGGCTTAAATCCGAGTTTGATGTGATGTTTTGGTGTTGTTTTGAGTGATTCGTAGGTTCGACTAAGTTTAAATGATATTATGGGACATGTTGGTAAGGGTTGTTGAGGTTCCGAGGGCCTCGGGTGTGTTTCGAATGGTTAGCAGGTGAATTAGTTGTTGAAAGACATGTGCTGGTGTTGCTGAGGTGGTTGTACTCATACTACACCATGCATTTTATGTGCAGATCTAGGTGAGTTAGAGCGCGACGATCGTTGAGTTCATGCCGGTTATCGTTGGAGACTGCAAGGTAGCAGTTAGCATCCGCAGAACCTTGTTACTCCTTTTATCATTTCTTCTTTTGGACTGTATTGACAGTTAGACAGTTTTATTTCTTAGTTTATAGATTTAGACACTCATGACTTAGTGACACCCCAATATTTTGGGCTCGTTTCTGTATTTTCTATAATTATATTTAGAGTTGATTTAGTTTATGAAAAATTCAAATGTTGGAAATGTTTTATTAAATTCTTATAATAGATTATGTAGTAATATTTTGGAAAATAGGCTTGCCTTGTAACATGATAGGCGCCATCACGACCATGGTTAGATTTTGGGTTGTGACAAGTTGGTATCAGAGCCTAGGTTACATAGGTCTCATGAGTCATGAGCAGGTTTAGTAGAGTCTTGCAGATCGGTACGGAGATGTCTGTACTTTTCTTTGAGAGGCTGCAGAACCCTTAGGAAAATTTTACTTTCTTGTATTCTATCATGCGAAATTGATTCATCTTGGAACATTACTCCTTGAATTCCTTCCACGTATTCGTATGCGCACATGAGCGCTCGGTATCGGTTATGCATCGCCAGCTTGTGATTCTATGAAAAAGGTTGATATGTGTATTCTGTGTTTTTGGTGGTGGGACGGTCTGGAGGACTTGAGGCCATGGTTAGACCGCATCTTAGGCTCGGTAGTTTCAGTTTTAACCTATACATTTGGACTCATATGTCCGATAATGTCCTTACGAGTGGAATTGTCGCTCGATGAGCGGTGGAATGACCTTGTGGTGAGTATGACGTAACTACGGAAGGTGTTAAGACGATGTGAATGTGAAGAGAAGTTTTTTCTTGAAATGTAAAGGAAGGACATTGAGTGCTTGATTTTTCCTTTTGATATGACGTACGGTCTCGAGTGTGAATGTTTTGAAGAATCTTTCACGTTGTTAAGTTTTGAGGCAAATTAAATTCTCATGTCTGTCAATGAGTTTGAACTCAAGAAGAGTAAGTGGTTGTGTAGTAATGGTGGTTGCGAATGGGTATTTTGATGTTGATGGCTCGAGAAAGATAATCTTCGAAAAGACTTAGATTCGGTAACATTCTATTGGTTCTGGTACGACAGAGATGCATTTCAAGTTGATGCAACAATTGGGCAGCAAAGTATGAGGGAAGACATGACGGGAAGCATTTCGCAGTGGTTGATGTGCTAGTGGGTCAAGTAGGAGAAGTATAGGTTGAGAAGTTTCTTAAAGGAGATGATTTAACCGAAGTAAGAGTGGCAGATTAGTATATGAATTCACTGGTAGGGTAGTTTTGCGCCTTAAGAAAGTGTAAAATGGTTTGGAATCGTATTAGTATGTGATTTGGCCTGCAGACTCTATTTGGAGTGATGGTTACTGCACAAAGAAAGATTTAATATGGCAGAAAGGAGTGTATTTGAAATGAAGAGAGGCGTGAAGATCTGATCATCTTATCAGGTGCAATATGACTTGAGTTCGGAAGGTATTGTTGAACGTACAGTTTATGTCAAAAGGGAAAGTGCAGACTTATACAAATGGTGGGTGAGCATTAACTCAGGAGAATTTACGGATTTCGTGGTCGTTGCACTCAGTGCAGTATCATTGGGAGATGTCGGTAAGGAATTCCACAGGTGGGTTATCTCCTGAGTGCGGCTAGCTGTGGCGTGATGTTGATGAAGCTTTTGTGAGAAATATTAATTTCTACCCGGGTATGTGCATGGTAAGATTACACGGCTATTTTGATGGTTTTTTTAACAACTCTAGGCTCGTTCGAGGACGAACGTATGTTTAAGTGGTTATAACGAGCCGACCGGTCGTTTTCAGCATTTGCACTTCGCTCGGTGGTTTGCGGGCATGGGTAGCCCCGTATGATGTATTATGACTTATGTGAGT
>AWOL01S0028033.1:0-26273 GCA_000715115.1 Nicotiana otophora | reverse complement strand
GGTGATCTTCTTTTAAGTGATTGCAAAATTGTTGTTTAAAGACTCTTACCGAGGAAAATATTTTCTTGCTAGGTGCAAATTGTTATAAGTTTATCAATGATTAAGAACACAATTGAGGTTAAATCTTCTGCTAAAGTATACTTCATCTTATTTGTGAAATTTTGCCTCATTAAATGATTCTAGTAATGTTTAATATAATATCAAGATATATTTAATTTAGACATGCTTTGCAATATTATCTCTGGTATATTTATTTTTTTGATAAAAATAACATTCAATTGATGGTATACTTTGGGCGGAATTGTTCATTTTGAATCTCGTTATGGGTTGAACTAATAGATAAATATAACATGATACCATGAGGTCAATGAATTCATGTCTAAAGTCTTGAAAATAATGGAATTAAAATTCTCTTTGACATGTCCTTTTTTATTTTTTTTGGTGTAAAATTATTTACACTCATGCTTGTTTGGAGATAGTCCCTTGAGTCTAGGGGTTTCAGCCTGAGCAGGACTAAGACGGAGTACCTGCAATGCAAGTTTAGCGTTGAGCCGAGGGAAGCGGGCATAGACGTGAAGCTTGATTCATAAGTCATCCTTGATAGAAACAGTTTCAAGAACCTTGGGTAGATTATCTAGGGGGATGGGGAGATCGACGAGGATGTCACAAACTGTATTGGAGTGGGGTGGATGAAGTGGAGGTTAGCATCTGGAGTCCTGTATGATAAAATAATGCCACTTATACTCAAAGGTAAGTTTTATAGAGCAGTGGTTAGACCGACCATGGTGTATGAGGCTAAGTGTTGGCAGTTAAGAACTCAGATATCCAGAAAATAAAGTAGCAAAAATGAGGATTTTAAGGTGGATGTGTGGGCACAATAGGATAGATAAGATTATGAATGATGATATTCGAAAGAAGGTGGGTGTGGTTCCCATTGATGTCAAGATATGGAAAGCGAGTCTCAGATGGTTCGGGCACGTATAGAGGAGCAGCCCAGATGCACCGATAAGAAGGTGTAAGCGATTGGCTTTGGAAGGCACGAGAAGAGGTAGAGGGCGGCCTATTAAGTATTGGGGAGAGGTGATCATGCAGAAAATGGCATTGCTTCAGATTTTCGAGGACATGGCCCTTGATAGGAAGTTGTGGAGGTCGAGTATCAGGGTTGTAGGGTACGAGGAGTGGCGCCTATTTCTACTTCGTAATTATGTGAGGCTAGTCTGATAGAAATATTTTCTTATGCTAGTGGTTAATGATGTGTTCTCACTACTCTTTCGTTTTTCATAGTTCCATGTCTATTTACTGGTTACTGCTATTGCTTTTCATCTATTTTTTGATTTTTATGATAATGTTATTACTCCTTTAGTTTCTTTGATGATACTAATATATTGTCTCTTTTCTCTTTTCGTCTTTTTGAGACGAGGGTCTTTCGGAAACAACTTCTCTACTCCTTCGGGTAGGGGTAAGGTCTGCATACACATTACCCTCCCCAGACCCTACAAGTGAGATTTTACTGGGTCGTTGTTGTTGTTGGCAGAATCATCAGAACACTATCATATAGTTCTTAAGTTGATAACTTCTGACTAATGCACCGTAAAGGATGAATCTGATAACCTTTTATTTTCAAAACAGTCAAGACACAGCTGAGGCAAAAAGATTTTAAAAAAAAAAAAGAGAAGCAAAGAATGAAAATATCACTTGATGTCTTATAATCTTTTCTGGAATAACCCTTTTACTCTTTAATTTTGACCCTATTATCCTGGAGTAAAGTTTAGCCATAAAGTACTTAAGTTTCTGATTTCAATTAGTTTAATTTAATCATTTGAAGAGTTGAAAATTACTAGAACTTACCATATTTTGTTTATTAAGGCGAAATTCTAAACCGTACTGATCTAGAAAATAAATTAGGCCTTTTTCAAATCCCGTGTAACTAAACACTTGAGTCACTAAAATACATAAATTTCTATTGTCCCAGGTTGAGCCTGAACAAAGTTTTTGAAACAAACCTTTTTTCGGCACGATTATATTGACATAACTCTACTTATGTATTGCACAAACTTATAGTGAAAAAATAATAAGTGTGTATGAGTATATTATGAATTACATGCTAATTGAAATACAAATTCAAAAAAAAGATTTGAAAATACAAATGCAATGCAGTCGAGAAAAAAAAAGGGGGTTTATAATATATCTTTCGAATAAACAGATGTGAAATGGATTCCATCTACTTGTGTGAGTAAGAGTTGGAAAATGGAAAGGAGCACAAAACAAATTGTACACTATTCCAATCGCTAAGAAAAGCAGATCAATCACTACGAAAATATACCCATTATCTTACCAAAGTACTTATCCTGCATTACAACCCAATAAAAGTCCTAAATATTTTTATGATCAGTGATAGTTTACATTAATGGAGATTTACAAACATGGCAATCTTATGGTCATTCAATATGCACTATTTTATGATTATGGTAAACAAAGTTGATTGATGAATATTTTTTGCATGTAAAAGTTGATCTTATGCAGGATGATAAACACATGACCAGGAGGGGGAAATTAATTCTAGAAAATTTATTAAAATAGCAGGTGATATCAATTTTTTGTATAAATAATAATAAAAAAAAACTTTCTACTAATAGCTGACTTGATTTGTTTTCTTGAAAAAAGAATAATTCAGAAATTTCCATGAGGACGTAGAAAATGCTAAGTGTGGGATAGTTTGACAAGATAAAAATACCATGCATAATATGAGTTGTTATTGAATTATTAATATTAATATTGTTATTTTCTTGTAGGTAATACTAAAATATAAACAATAAAAATAAATAATTAAGAAAGAAGAAGAAAGTTGAAAATGGAAAAGATTGGAAAGAACCTAGCAGAAGTCATTTGTACACGTGATGTACACCATTTCTTATCAATGATCATAACATGACTCGAACCCAGAACCTAACGATTACGAGTTGAAGAAGCAAACCTCGAGTCTGCTTGTTGGCAAGTTGAAAGACAAAGTTTGCTGAAACTTTGTGTACACGGGAAAAGCAACGGAAAGAAAATCTATAAATACGGTCATTTTTAAGTTGTTGGACACAGACTTTGAGGAGGAAGGAAGCAAATGAGTTGTTTCTATTTTTAGAAGTCTCGACAAGAGTGGATTGCTCTAGTGGTGAGCACCCTTCATTTCCAATCAAAAAGTTGTGAGTTCGAGTCACCCCAAGAGCAAGGTGGGGAGTTCTTGGAGGGAGGGAGCCGAGGGTCTATCGGAAACAGTCTCTCTACCCCAGGGTAGGGGTAAAGTCTGCGTATACACTACCCTCCCCAGACCCCATTAGTGGGGTTATACTGGGTTGTTGTTGTTGTTATTTTATTTTTAGAAGTCTCGACAAGAGTGGATTGCTCTAGTGGTGAGCACCCTTCATTTCCAATCAAAAAGTTGTGAGTTCGAGTCACCCCAAGAGCAAGGTGGGGAGTTCTTGGAGGGAGGGAGCCGAGGGTCTATCGGAAACAGTCTCTCTACCCCAGGGTAGGGGTAAAGTCTGCGTATACACTACCCTCCCCAGACCCCATTAGTGGGATTATACTGGGTTGTTGTTGTTGTTATTTTATTTTTAGAAGTCTTCAGTTATCAGTTTCTTCATTTTATCAATATTGAAAATTATTTGGTTTCTCCTTTTAATTAAATAGCGAGAATTATTCTTCTTGAATATTTCTTTATATTTTCTTATTTAATGGACAAAAATATTTCCATTAGTAGTGCTAACTCCAGTATGGACTAACTTTCTTTTGTGTTGGGAGAATAACGGATCTTAATATTTTTATATAATTAGTAGATATTATTCCTCATTTTTACATGCTTGAGCTGAAACTTTTTATTTAAAGTTTATCTACTTTTATAGTTAGGTGTTATTTAATTTGTTAAATATCTATCTATTTCATATTACTTATTAATTTCTTACTAATTCTATAATCGAGAGAGGCAGAAAAAGTAATATAGTTATTTTTGGTATTGATAGATGTTAACTTTTATTCAGTTGCATCTAGATCTTATATGTTAAAATTGATTCTACACTTATTTGTAATCGAAAGAGACGAATATTGTAGTAGTCAGTTATAAGTTATAACAAGTAGGGTAACCGAAAGGGACATACCAAAAAAGTATATTTAGTTCAACTATATATTTCTGGTTCTTCCATAACCATTTTGACGATTAAATTATATAACTGAGAGGAGTGCAGTTAATTGTTCAACTATAGTAATAATATATAAGTCTAATCGTGAGAGCCATTTATACATTTATGAGTAATGGAAATTGAAAAATAAATATATCTACTATATAATAAAAATATTAAGTGAAATCGGGATCCCAACACCTTTTTATTATATTTGTGAAAAATAAAATATTTTCTATTGCTCTATTCATGCTTTATTAGTTAGTTATTTCACAACTCAACTCTTTTTTATTTTCTCAAATAGTAATTAAAACAAGAAGCGTCTATAGACTAGATAAACAAATCTCTGTGAGTTCGATATCTTTCTCTACTATTATCTGACAGAGTACGAGTTAAATTTTTTACATACACCAGACGCTAGTCAATGAACAAGTTTCAAACTCCTGATGTCATTTCTGACACCATCACTACTTCCTTGATGGCCAAAGGCAGCAACCCGAGACTGAAATCGGCCACAAAGTCGGCCCAAACTTGTGATTTGATCTCAGTTCTGGGTTTATATTCGATATCAAATTTATTTATTTCGACTGCCCACTTGGCCAGTCGACCTGACAATTTAGGTTTGTGAAGGACATTCCGCAGGAGAAAGGTTATCACCACGGTTATCGGGTGACACTGAAAGTAAGGCTTAAGCTTTCGAGCGGCAACTACGAGAGCTATGGCCAATTTTACGAGGGGCAGATGACGAGTTTCTGCTCCTGTTAAAATTTTGCTAACATAATAGATAGGATATTGCGTACCTTCGTCTTCCCGTACTAGAACGGCACTTACCGCTACCTCTGAGACTGCAAAGTATACTAGCAACCGTTCACCTTCCTCGGGTTTTGATAGTAACAGAGGGCTCGATAAATACCGTTTCAGGTCTTTTAGAGCCTGTTGTCATTTCGGAGTCCATTCGAAGTTGTTCTTCTTCTTCAGAAGTGAGAAGAAGTGATGGCATTTTTTCGAGGACCGAAAAATGAACCTGCTCAGAACGGCCAATCTTCCGGTTAGCCTTTGGACTTCTTTCACATTTGTTAGTTGGTCTGGGATTTCCTCAATGTCTTTAATCTTGTCGGGATTGACTTTGATCCCCATTTGTGACACCAGGAAGCCCAAATATTTTCGAAGCTAACTCCAAATGCACACTTTTTGGGATTAAGCTACATATTGTGCTTTCTTAGGATGTCAAAGGTTTCTTGGAGATGTTCAGATGGCCATTTATGTTCAAAGACTTAACCGGCATATCATCTATGTAAACTTCCATTGTTTTCCCTATTTGCTTTTCGAACATTTTGTTCACGAGCCTCTGATAAGTGGCTCCGGAGTTCTTAAGCCCGAAAGACATCACATTATAGCAATATGTGCTAAAGTTCGTTATGAACGAAGTTTTTTCCTGATCCTCCGGGTTTATTTTGATTTGGTTGTTTCCGGAATAGGTATCAAGGAAACTCATCAACTCGTGCCCGGTTGTTGCATCAATCATTTGATCAATATTTGGCAATGAGAACCAATCTTTTGGGCACGCCTTATTTAGATCCTTATAATCTACGCACATGCAAAATTTATTATCCTTTTTGGAACTACTACTACATTAGGTAGAAGTTGGGATACTTTACTTCCCGAATTGAACCGATATCAAGCAATCGATTTATCTCTTCTTTGACAAACTTGTTTCTGACCTCGGTGATCGGGCGCTTCTTTTGCCTTACCGAAGGGATCCTGGGATCCAGGCTTAACTTGTGCACCTCCACCTCTAGCAGGATACCTGTCATATCGGTGTGCGACCATGCAAAACAATCAACACTCGTTTTAAGAAATTCTATAAATCCTGACCTAAGCTCATGGTTTAATCATGACCCCAAGTGGAACTTCCTTTCTAGGAACTTTTCGAACAATGCCACCTGTTCGGGTTCTTCCGTCGTGAGTTTGGTTCTGTAACCGGTCGTTTCGATAGTTATAGCCCTGCTTCCCCATTTATTACTTATTTTGTACTTTATAGCTGTTATGTGACTTGTCGGAGTAGTCGGTTCGGGTTCAGAGAGATTTCAAAATAAAATGAGACACTTAGTCTCAAGGTTAAAAGCTTAAGTTTAAATGGTTGATCGGATTTTGATTTGTGAGTAAACGGCTCCATAATGGAGTTTAAATGGTTTCATTAGCTCTGTTGGGTGATTTTGGACTTAGGAGTGTGTTCGGATTGTGAATCAGAGGTCCGTAGTGTAATTAGGCTTGAAATGGCGAAAGTTGGATTTTTAGAAAGTTTGTCTGGGAGTGGACTTTTTGATATCGAGGTCAGCTTCCGATTCCGAAAGTTGGAGTAGGTCCGTAATGTCATTTTTGACTTGTGTGAAAAATTTGGGGTCAATCAGACGTGATTCGATAGGTTTCGGCATCGTTTGTAGAAGTTGGAATTTTTTTTGTTTCAATAGGCTTGAATTGGGGTGTTATTTGTGTTTTTGATATTGTTTGATGTGATTTGAAGGCTCGACTAAGTTTGTATCGTATTTTCAGACTTGTTGGTATGTTTGGTTGAGGTCACGGGGGCCTCAGGTTGATTCCGAATGGTTAACGGATCAAAAGTTGAAGTTGAGAGATTGCTGAAGCTAGACTCTGCTGGTGTAACCGCACCTTCGGAGCTTTGATCGCAGGTGCGATCTCGCAAGTACGGGCTGGGTTGTGCAGGTGCAAGTTTGGAAAGGTGTGTGCATTGCGTGACTGCAGATTAGGCAGGGGAGTTGAGTTATGTAGAAGCGGCTTGGAGGCTCACAAAGGAGAGTCCACAGGAGCGGAGTGAGGGGGCGCTGGAGCGGAAGAAGCCGCAGATGTGGGTGAGTGGTCGCTTCTGCGACACCTCACAATCGGTTAAGTTTCCGCAGAAGCAGAAATGCTGGATAGAACATTTAAATATAAGGGTTCACGATTCTGCTTCATTTTAAACATTTTGAGCTCGGGGTTTGGCGATTCTTGAGAGGGTTTTCGAAGGGATTCATGAGGTAAGTCCCTTGTGCTCATTTTCAATCAATAATCTTGCTTCCCCATTGATTTTTCCACCTAGTTAGTGTGTATTTAAGGTGTAAATTAAGAGTTTGAGAGTTTGATTTGGGGATTTGGGTGATGATTTGGTGTCGCATTTTGATAAATTTGATATGGTTGGACTCGTGGTTGAATGAGCTTTCGGGTTTATATCGAGGCGTGGGCCCGAGAGCCAGCTTTTGAGTCAATTTTTGACTTTTGATTTATACCTTGGTATTTTCTTATGGAGTTGATTCCTTTAGCCCATATTGATTATATCGAATTGTTTATGGCTAGATTCGAGGCATTATGAGGCATTAGGAGCATAGAGTTGCTCGGATTGAGGTAAGTAACAGTTCTAAATTTGGTCCTGAGAGTACAAAAACTCGTATTATGTGTCATTTGTTTGGTTTTGAGGTGACGCACCTGCTAGGTTACGGGCGTGTGGGTGTGCACCGTAGGAATTATGGATCGGCCAATTCCATGGAATTGTGTAGTTGAATAATCTGCTGTTATCCAAACATTTTCCATGTATTAGAGAAACTGAACTGCAAATCATGTTAGAAATCATGTTTAGATCATGTGTTGACACTGTAGGGACCCACAAAGGTCGTGTACATGTTGAATTATCTGTTAATTACTATTTTGTACTACGTCACAATTTTACTTGCATATTACACTTCAATCTCTATTATTCATTATTGTTGTATTATATCATTGTTGTTTGGGCTGATTATCATGATTTTTGAGAGCCTGAGAGACTGGAGAGGTTGATGACTGAGTGAGGCCGAGGGCCTGATTGTGAGAATATTTATGGGATTAGGCTGCACACCGCAGCATGTTTCATTGATATATTCCATAATTGGCTTGTTATAGCGCTTGGGATGAAGGAGCCCCTCCGGAGTCTGTACACACCCCCAGTGAGCGCAGGTACCTACTGAGTGCGAGTGCCGAGTGCTGAGCGACTGGGAGGAATGACTGATTGTGAGGTTGGAGTGAATAGGAGGACTGAGTGACTACCGCACTGTGAGGATGCATTTGACTTCATTATTGTTGCATTTCAGCTGTCATATATCACTGTCTCAAAATTTCTGAGAGAGATTATCTTTTGTTTCAATTGAACTTGTAATGAATTAACTGTTTTGGTCTTAATTGTTGAATTTGCAAGCTACCTTCATAAGTTGAAATTACTGTAATCAGACTATAACTGTGAAGCTCGTCACTACTTTCAGTTCTTTATTTAGTATTGTTACTTACTAAGTTGGTTGTATTCATGCTACACCCTGCACTTCGTGTGCAGATCTAGGTATTTTCGGACACGGTAGGTGTTGATTTCATCGCACAGTTGATCTTTTGGAGATTTCAAAGTAGTTGCCCGGCGTTTCGCAGACCTTGCCTCTCCTTCCCTATCTTTCCGCTTATTATATTTAGTTTCAGACTATCATAGACACTATTTTCCAGACCTGTGATATATAGATACTCATGTACTCTGTAACACCCCGATAGTTGGGAACTTTCGCATTGAGTTTTGAGTTTCTATCCCTGTTTATGAGAACTTTTATTATCTAAACTGTCTTAACTTATTTTCTGTTAAAAGTGTTGGAATTCTTTCGTAATGGAGGCTTCCCTAGTACCATGTTAGGCGCCATCACGACAGGTTAGGATTTTGGGTTGTGACAAGTTGGTATCAGAGCCTAGGTTACATAGGTCTCACGAGTCATGAGCAGATTTAGTAGAGTCTTGCGGATCAGTACGTAGACGTCTATACTTATCTTTGAGAGGCTGTCGAACCCTTAGGAAACTTCATATTCTTGTATTCTTGTCGTGCGAATTTGTTAGTAACTAAACTTTTGTATTCTATTCTCTCACAGATGGTGAGTACACGTGCTACTGGACAGGATGGACAACCACCGGTACCAGCAGCTAGGGCCACGAGAGGTCAAGGTCGTGGTAGGGGAACAGGTACAGCTCGTATAGCAGGTAGAGCAGCACATGCAGATCCACCAGTTACTCCAACTTAGGAGCAGGTTCCAGATGTGGTTGAGTCAGTGGGGCTAACTCAAGCACCAACTGTGCCTATTGTGATTCCAGGCCTTCAGGAGGCATTGGCCCAGATATTGACTGTATGCACTAGCCCTTCTCAGATGGTTAAGGCTCAGGCCATATCAGCCACTTCTTAGGCCGGGGGAGGTCTCATACCCCCGCTGCTCGTACACCAGAGCAGGTAATGCAGGGACTCCAGACACCGAGGGTACTA
This sequence comes from Nicotiana otophora, assembly GCA_000715115.1. Lineage (NCBI taxonomy): Eukaryota > Viridiplantae > Streptophyta > Magnoliopsida > Solanales > Solanaceae > Nicotiana > Nicotiana otophora. Next base: position 16,796 of record AWOL01S0028033.1, on the reverse strand, counting down.
CCAGCCCAGCCGGTTGTAGCTGCTCAAGCCCAGGTGGTCCCAGTTATGACTGATGATGAGTAGAGGAGACTTGAGAGATTTGGGAGGCTTTAGACTTCATCATTTAGCGGGGTTGAGTCAGAGGATGCCCAGGGTTTCTTGGACAAGTGCCAGCAGATTCTTTGCACGACTGGTATTCTAGAGACTAGTGGAGTCTCGTTCACTACTTTTCAGTTCATTGGGGTTGCCTTCAGATGGTGGAAGGCTTATGAGAGGCTCAGGCCGGTCGGTGCAGCACCACTTATATTGCAGGAGTTCTCCGTTCTCTTCTTAGAAAAGTTTGTGCTGCAGTCTCATAGGGAGGAGCTGCGCAGATAGTTTGAGCAGTTACGTCAGGAGGGCATGTCTGTGACGTAGTACGAGATGAGGTTTTCGAAGTTGGCTCGTCACGCAGTTTGGTTGGTTCCCACTGATAGGGAGAGGATTAGGAGGTTCATTGATTGCCTTAAGTATCAGCTGAGGTTGCTTATGACTAGGGAAAGGGTATCTGGTGCTACCTTTAATGAGGTGGTTGATGTTGCTCGGTAGAAAGAAATGTTTCACAGTCAGGAGTGTGGAGAGAGGAAGGCCAAGAGGCCTCGTAGATCGGGTGGTTTCAGCGGTGTTCATTCTGGAGGTCAGTTCTACCACGACAGGGGTCGTCCTTATAGGCATGCTCATACGGCTCATCCAGTTCACCGTGGTGCATCATTCAGCCATGGTTCATACAATTCTCATCAGGTCCAGTCATCTCTTAGTTCCCTTTCAACTCAAAGCTCATCCCGTGCTCCATCAGCTTAGGGTTCATCTATGCTAGGTCCTTCTAGCAGTTATCCCGGTGCTCGGGGCTCCCTTCAGTCCCCACCACCAGCACCGGGAAGTTTCTTTGAGTGCGGGGAGTTTGGGCATATGTGGAGGCAGTGTCCTCGTCGCCTAGGAGGTCTAGTGCAGCAGAGGAGTCAGGCTGCGACTACAACACCAGTTACTTCACCACCTGCTCAGCCAGCTCGGGGTGGGGCTCAGTTAGCTAGGGGTCGCCCAAGAGGGGGAGGCCGATCAGGTGGAGGCCAAGTCTGATTCTATGCCATTCCTACCAGTACTGATGTTTTTGGTTCCGATACAGTGATCACAAGTATTGTCTCAGTATGCCACATGGATGCCTCTGTATTATTTGAACCTAGTTCAACTTATTCATATGTATCATCGTATTTTGCTAATTATCTGGATATGCCCTGTGAGTCCTTAGTTTCATCTGTTCATATATCTACGCCAGCGGACGATACTATTGTTATAGACCGTGTATATCAGTCGTGTGTAGTGACTATCGGGGGATTGGAGACTAGAGTTGATCTTTTATTGCTTAGTATGGTGGACTTCGACATGCTTGGGTATGGATTGGTTGTCTCCATGTAATCCTATTCTAGATTGTCAAGCTAAGACCGTGACATTGGCGATGTTGGGATTGCCAAGGATTGAGTGGAGAGGTTCTCTAGACTATGTTCCCAGCAGGGTGATTTCATATTTAAAGGCCTATCGGATGGTTGGGAATGGTTGTTTATCTTATTTGGCCATTGTGAGGGATGTTGGTGCTGATAGTCCTACTATTGATTCTGTTCCGGTGGTGCGAGATTTTCCGGATGTGTTTTCTGTAGACCTGTCGGGCATGCTACCCGATAGGGATATTAACTTTGGTATTAACTTGGTGCCGGGCACTCCACACATTTCTATTCCATCGTATTGGATGGCACCAACTGAGTTGAAGGAATTGAATGAGCAGCTTTAGGAACATCTTGATAAGGGGTTTATTAGACCCGGTGTGTCGCCTTGGGGTGTACCAGTCCTGTTTGTGAAGAAGAAGGATGGTACTATGCGGATGTGCATTGATTACAGGCAGTTGAACAAAGTTGCAACAAGTATCCTTTGCCGCTCATTGATGATCTATTTGACCAACTTCAGGGAGTGAGGGTGTTCTCTAAGATTAAATTGAGGTCTGGGTATCACCAGTTGAAGATTTGGGGCTCGGATATTCTAAAGACAGCATTAAGGACCCGTTATGGTCATTATGAGTTCCTTGTGATGTCTTTTGGGCTGACCAATGCCCCCAAAAACATTAATGCATCTGATGAACTGTGTATTTCATCCTTATCTTGACTCGTTTGTCATAGTATTCATTAATGACATCCTGGTGTACTCTCGTAGACAGGAGGAACATGCCCAGCATTTGAGGATTGTGTTGAAGCGGTTGAGGGAAGAGAAGCTTTATGCCAAGTTCTCCAAATGTGAGTTTTGGCTTAGTTCAATGGCGTTCTTGGGGAATGTAGTGTCCAGTGAGGGGATTTAGGTGGATCTAAAGAAGATAGAGGCGGTTTAGAGTTGGCCCAGATCGTCCTCAGCTACGGAGATTCAGAGCTTTTTCGGCTTGGCCGATTATTATCGTCACTTCATGGAGGGTTTATCGTTTATTGCATCGCCTTTGACCAAATTAACCCAAAAGGGTGCCCTTTTCAGGTGGACGGATGAGTGTGAATAGAGCTTTCAGAAGTTCAAGATTGTATTAACCACAACTCCAATTCTAGTTTTGCCTTCAGCTTCAGGCTCTTACACAGTGTATTGTGATGCTTCTCGGATCGGTATTGGATGTGTCTTGATTCGGGAGGGTAGAATGATTGATTATGCTTCGTGTCAGTTGAAGCCTCATGAGAAGAACTACCATGTTCATGATCTGGAGATAGCTACTAGCATTCATGCATTGAAGATTTGGAGGCATTATCTCTACGGTGTGTCTTGTGAGGTGTTTACACATCATCGGAGTCTCCAACACTTGTTCAAACAGAACGATCAAAATTTGAGGCAGCGGAGGTGGTTGGAGCTGCTAAAGGACTATGATATCACTATTATGTATCATCCCGGCAAGGCCAATGTGGCGGTCGTTGCCTTGTGTAGGAAGGCAGTGAGTATGGGTAGCCTTGCATTCATTCCTGTTGGGGAGAGACCTCTTGTAGTTGATGTTCAAGCCTTGGCCAACCAGTTCGTGAGATTAGATATTGCATAGCCCGGTCGGGTTCTAGCTTGTGTGGTTTCTCGGTCTTCCTTACATGATGGCATCAGAGAGCGCCAGTATGATGATCCATATTTGCTTGTCCTTTTAGGACACGGATCGGCACGGTGATGCCAGAGATGTTACTATTAGGGATGATGGGGTATTGAGGATGCAGGGTCGGATTTGTGTGCCTAATGTGGATGGGCTACGTGAGTTGTTTCTTGAGGAGGCCCACAGTTCATGGTATTCCATTCATCCAAGTGTCGCAAAGATATACCAGGACTTGAGGCAGCATTATTGGTAGAGAAGAATGAAGAAGGATATAGTGGGGTTTGTAGCTCGGTTCCTCAAGTGTCATCATGTAAAATATGAGCATCAGAGGCTGGGCGGATTGCTTTAGAGGCTATAGATTCTAGAGTGGAAATGGGAGCGAATCACCATGGATTTTGTAGTTGGGCTCCAACGGACTTTGAGCAAGTTCGATGCTATTTGGGTGATTGTGGATCGACTGACCAAGTCCGCGCACTTCATTCCAGTTGGGAATACTTATTCTTCGGAGCAGTTGGCTGAGATTTACATCCGAGAGATTATTCTCTTTCCCAGTGTGCCAGTGTCCATCATTTCAGATCGAGGCACGCAGTTTACATTGTAGTTTTGGAGAGCCATGCAGCGAGGGTTGGGTACCCAGGTTGAGTTGAGTACAACATTTCACCCTCATATGGACGAACACTCGGAGCGCACTATTCAGATGCTGGAGGACATGCTACGTGCTTGGGTCATTGATTTTGGGGGTTCTTGAGATCAGTTTCTGTCGCTCGCAGAGTTTGCCTACAACAACAGCTACCAATCGAGCATTCAGATGGCACCGTATGAGGCTCTGTATGGGAGATGGTGTAGATATCTGGTGGGTTGACTTGAGTCGGGTGAGGCTAGGTTATTTGGTACTTACTTGGTTCAGGATGCTTTGGACAAGGTTAAATTGATTTAGGAGCGGCTTCGCACGGCGTAGTCTAGACAGAAGAGTTATGCCGACAGGAAGGTCCGTGATGTTGCTTACTGTCACGACCCAAAATCACACCCGTCATGATGGCGCCTATCTCAATACTAGGCAAGCCGACAATCTCAATAAACTACATATCTTTAAAATTTGAAAACACAATAATTAAATTCAGCGGAAGAAATTTCACAAGTACAAATATAAACACTCCCAAAACCCGGTGTCACCGAGTACATGAGCACCTAATATGAATACAAGTCTCGAAAACATGGTGTATAATAGTCTGAGACCAAATATAGTAAACAAGGAGATAGGGAAAGAGAGACAAGGTCTGCGAAACACGATAGCTACCTCTGAATCTCCGGAAAGTTAACTGTGCGAAAAAACATCACCCACTATGTCCGAGAACACCTGGATCAGCACACGAAGTGCAGGGTGTAGTATAAGTACAACCAACTCAGCAAGTAACAATACTAAATAAAGAACTGAAAGTAGTGACAAGCTTTACGGCTAAGTCCAAATACAGAATTTCTAACATAAAAGGGTAGGCATACTCTCAAGTTCAACATTCAAAATTTCACAGTAATTTCATATCAACTTCGACTGAAACAAAAGATAATGTCTTTAAGAAATTTTCCAAAATAGTGATATATGACAACTAAAATGTAGAAATAATGAAATCAATGCATCTTCTCAGAGTAACAATCACTCAGTCCTCCCATTCACTCTAACCTCACAGTCACTCATTCCTCACAATCACTCATTCCTCACAGTCACTCGGCACTCGCACTCGCACTTAGTAGGTACCTGCGCTCACTGGGGGTGTGTACAAACTCCGGAGGGCTCCCTCATCCCAAGCGCTATAACAAGCCAATTATGTCATAATCAAAGAAAACTTTTGCGGCGTGCAGCTCAATTCCATAAATATCCTCACAATTAGGCCCTCGGCCTCACTCAGTCATCAACCTCTCCAGTCTCTCGGGCTCTCAAAAATCATGATAAGCAACCCAACAGCAATAATATGATACATCAATAGTGAACAAGAGAGACTGAGATGTAATATACAAGTAAAACCCGTAACTGAGTATGAAACAACGATTTAGCAGATAGTGCAACATATACATGACCTTTGTGGGTCCCAATAGTTTAAACATATGATTTAAACTTGATTTATAGATCAATTTCTCTAATACGTGGAAAAATGTACGGATATAAACAGATTATTCAACTACACAGTTCCATGGAATTGACCAAGTCACAATTTTTATGATGTACGCCAAAACGCCCGTCACCTAGCACGTGCGTCACCTCAAAACCAATCACATAAAACATAATCCTGGGTTTCATACCCTCATGACCAAATTTAGAACTGTTACTTACCTCAAACCGTAAAAAATTTTATTCTGCTATGCCTTTTCATCGTGAATTGGCCTCCAAACACCTCTAATCTAGCCACAAATAATCTGATTCAGTCAATAACATTTATTGGAATTGATTCCATATGAAAATACAATTTTCCATAAAAATCCGAAATGTAACTCAAAAATTACCCGTGGGGCCCACATCTCAGAACCTTACAGAAGTTACAAAATCTGAAAGCCCATTCAACCACGGGTCCAACCATATCAATTTTACCAAATTCCGACATCAACTCGACCCTCAAATCTTCAAATTAAACCAAGAAGGTTTTCTAAATTTTCCAACTTAATTCACCGATTAAATGTTAAAACCAACCATGGATTTGCATGATTTGACCAATACTGAGTTAATGACACTTACCCTATTGTTTTTCTTGAAAATCTCCAGAATATTGCCTCATCCCGTGCTCCAATTCGTCAAAAAGTCCCATTTTCCAGATCTTAAACATTTTGTCTAAGTATTTCTTCTTCGCGAACGCGACAGCTCCCTTGTGTTCGCGAAGCACATTTTTGTGTTGCCCGGATTTCCTCCTTCGCGAACACAAGCTTGGTCTCACGAATGTGAAGACCAATTTCCCCCAGGCCGGCTTTCCCTTTCGAGAATGCGGGGCCTCGGCCGCGAACGCGTAGCCTTGCCCCTCGACCCTTCGCGAATGCGTGCCCCCAGTCGCGAACGCGTGCCCCCAGTCGCGAACACGAAGCTTTGCCCCTCGACCCTTCGCGAACGCGTGGCCCCCGGTCGCGAACGTGAAGAACAAAATGGGCCAGTCCAAATTTCCTCTTCGCGAACGCGAGACTCCCCTTGCGAACGCGATGAAGGAAACCAGATACAGGCATCAGAAAAATTCCAGCAGCTATTTAAGTCCAAATTTTGATCTGTTAACCATCCGAAACTCACCCGAGGCCCCCGGGACCTCAACCAAATACACCAACAAGTCCTAAAACATCATACAAACTTAGTCGAAACCTCAAATCACAACAAACAATGTTAAAATCACAAATCACACCCCAATTCAAGCTTAACGAAAACTAACAAATTCCAGCTTCTACATTCGATGCCGAAACCTATCAGTTCAATTCCGATTGACCTCAAATTTTGCACATAAGTCATAAACGACATAATGGAGCTATGAAAATTTTTAGAACTAGATTCCGGCTCCGATAACAAAAAGTCAACTCCCCGGTCAAACTTTCAAACTTAAATTTTTATTTTAGCCATTTCAGGCCTAATTTAACTACGGACTTCCAAATAATATTTCGGACACGCTCCTAAGTCCAGAATCGCCATACGGAGCTATTGGAATCATCATAACTCTATTATGGGGTCGTTTATACATAAGTCGACATCCGGTCACTATTTTACCTTAAGCTTTAAACTTTGGAACTAAGTGTTCCAAATCATTTCAAAACATCACCAGAACCGAACCAATCACCCCGGAAAGTCACATAACAACTATAAAGCATAAATTGAGCAGTAAATGGGGGAACGGGGTTGTAATACTCAAAACGATCGGCCGGGTCATTATATTCTCCACTTCTTAAACAAACATTCGTCCTCAAACAGGTTTAGAATTATACCTGGAGTCTCAAATAGGTGTGGATATTTGCTTCGCATCTTCCGCTCAGTCTCCCAAGTAGCTTCTCCAACTGGTTGTCCTTTCCACTGCACTTTCACTGAATCTATGTTCTTTGATCTCAACTTTCAAACATGTCGTTCTGAAATGGCCACCGGCTCCAAATCAAAAGTCAAATTACCATTTAACTGCACTGTGGTGAAATCCAAAATATGAGACAGATCCCTAACATACTTCCGGAACATCGATACCTGAAACACTGATGAACACCCGATAGACTAGGCGGAAACGCAAGTTCATAAGCCACATCTCCAATCTTCTTAAGTATTTCAAAAGGCCCAATATACCAAGGGCTCAACTTTCCCTTCTTCCTGAACCTCAACACACCCTTAGTGGGTGAAATCTTGAGCAGAACCTTCTCCCTAACCATGTAAGAAACATCACGGACCTTCCTGTCGGCATAACTCTTCGGTCTAGACTACGCCGCGCGAAGTATTTCCTGAATCAATTTAAACTTTTCCAAAGCATCCTCAACTAAGTCAGTACCCAATAGCCTAGTCTTACCCGGCTCAAACCAAACCACCAGAGACCGACACCGTCTCCCATATAAAGCCTCATATGGAGCCATCTGAATGCTCGATTGGTAGCTGTTATTGTGAGCTTCCTGGAGAATCAACTCACGCAAACCATATACATTAGGCACGCATAGCCTGCCATGCATCTGTAATACACGGTCATCCCCAATAGTGACTTCCTTGGCACCACCGTGCTGAACCGTGCCCTTAAGGACAAGCAGATGGGGGTCATCACACTAACGTTCTCTGGTACAATCATAAAGAAAAGACTGAGAAACCACATAAGACAAAACTCGACTCGGCTAGGAAATATCCAGTCTGACAAACTGGATGGCCAAGGCCTGAACATCCAAGGCTAAAGGCCTCTCTGCTTCCGGTAAGTATGCTAAGCTGCTAAAACTCTCCGCCTTATGACTCAAGGCATCAGCCACCACATTGGCCTTTCCGGGATGATAGAGAATTGTGATATCATAATCCTTAAGCAACTCCAACCACCTCTGTTGCCGCAAATTAAGATCCTTCTGTTTAAACAAATGTTGTAGACTCTGGTGATCGGTATAAACCTGACAATGGACACCGTACAAATAATTCCGCCAAATCTTCAAGTCATGAACAATAGCTGCTAACTCAAGGTCATGGACCACATAATTCTTCTCATGTACCTTCAACTGTCTGGACGCATAGGCAATCACCCTACCGTCTTACATCAGCACTGCACTGAGACCAATACGTGATGCGTCACAATACACAGTATAAGACCCTGAACATGTAGGCAACACCAATACTAGAGTTGTAGTCAAAGTTGTCTTCAGCTTCTAAATGCTCTCTTCATACTCATCCAACCACCTGAACAGAGCACCTTTCTGGGTCAATTTAGTCAAAGACGATGCAATAGACGTGAAACCCTCCACAAAGCGACAATAATAACCGGCCAAGCTGAGAAAACTCTAAATCTCAGTAGATGAAGATGGCATGGGCCAACTCTGAACTGCCTCTATTTTCTTTGAATCTACCTTAATTCCTTCACTAGACACTATATGTCCCCAAGAATGAAACCGAACTAAGCCAAAACTCACACTTAGAGAATTTGGCATAAAGTCTCTCCTCTCTCAGCCTCTGTAATACAATACACAAGTATTGTGCATGCTCCTCCTGGCTACGGGAGTACACCGGGATATCATCAATAAATACTACGACAAATGAATCAAGATATGGATGGAATACGCTATTCATCAAGTGCATAAATGCTGCTGGGGAGTTGGTCAGCCCAAAAGACATCATGAGAAATTCATAGTGGTCATAACGAGTCCTGAATGTCGTCTTTAGAATATCTGAATCCTAAATTTTCAACTGGTGATACCCAGATCTCAAATCAATTTTGGAGAATACCCTCGCTCCCTGAAGCTGGTCAAATAAATCATCAATACGCGGCAAATGATACTTATTCTTGATTGTAACTTTGTTCAGTTTCCCGCAATAGATGCACATCCTCATCGTGCCATCTTTCTTTTTCACAAATAGGTCTGGTGCACCCCAATGCGACACACTAGGCCTAATAAACCCTTTTTCAAGAAGTTCCTGAAGTTGCTATTTTAATTCTTTTAATTCAGGCGGTGCCATACGATACAGAGGAATAGAAATAGGCTGAGTGCACGACACCAAGTCAATACTAAAATCGATATCCTTGTCGGGTGGCATACCTGGTAGGTCTGTAGGAAATACATCCAGAAAGTCCCACATTACTGGTACTGAATCAATAGTAGGGGTATCTGCATGAACATTTCTTACAAAGGCCAAATATGACAAACATCCCTTCCCCACCATACGTTGGGCCTTCAAATAAGAAATTACCCTACCGGGAACATAATCTAGAGAACCTCTCCATTCGACTTTTGGCAACCCCGGCATTGCTAACGTCGCGGTTTTTACGTGACAGTCCATAATAGAATAACATGAAGACAACCATTCCATACCTAGAATTACATCGAAATCAACCATACTGAGCAATAAAAGATCAACTCTAGTCTCCAACCCCCCAATAGTTACCACACACAGTCCATAGTAATAATATCGCCCATCGGAGTAAATATACGAACAGGTGAAACTAAGGACTCACAGGGCATATCCAGATAATGAGAAAAATATGACGATACAGATGAATAAGTGGAACCAGTGTCAAATAATATAGAAGCCTCCTTATGGCACACTAAAACAAAACTTGTGATCACTACATCTGAAGCAACATCATCTGGCCTGGGAGGAAAAACATAGAATCAGGTCTGACTTCCACCTGATCGGCCTCCCCCTCTTGGGTGACCCCTAGCTGACTAAGCCCACCCCGAGCTAACTAGGCGGCTGGCGAAGTAATTGGTGCTGAAGTCGTAGTCTGACTCCTCTAATGCACTGGACCTCCCTAGAGACGAGGACACTGTCTCCACATATGCCCAAATTCCCTGCACTTAAAGCAGCTCCCCTGTACTGGTGGTGGTGTGGACTGAATCGGGCCCCGAGAACCAGAATAACTGCCAGAAGCACCCGGTGCAAATGAACCCTGAACTGAAGGGGCACGTGACGAACTCTAGGCTGGAAGGGCATTGAGAAATGACTGACCCTGATGAGAACTATCTAAACCATGGCCGGATGATGCACCATGGTGAAATGGATGATCCATCTGAGCGTGTCTATAAGGATGACCCTTCCCACGGTAAAACTGACCCCCGAAGGAACACCGCTAAAATCACTTGATCTACGAGGCCTCCCTCTCTCCACGTTCCTAGCTACGAACTATCTCTATCTGCCGAGCAATGTCAACTACCTCATCAAAAGTAGAACCAGATACCCTCCCTCGAGTCATAAGTAGCCGCAACTGATATATGAGGCCATCATTGAATCTCCTAATCCTTTCCCTATCATTGGGAACCAACCAAACTGCGTGACGAGCCAACTCAGAAAATCTCATCTCGTACTGTGTCATAGACATGCCATCCTGATGCAATTGCTCAAACTGTCTGCGCAGCTCCTCTCTGCAAGACTGCGACAAATATTTATCTAAAACGAGAATGGAGAATTCTTGCCATGTAAGTGGTGCTGCACCGATCGACCTGCATCTCTTATAAGCCTCCCACCATCTGAAGGTAGCCCCAAAAAACTGAAAAGTGGTGAACAAGGCCCCACTGGTCTCCAAAATACCCATTGTTCGAAGTATTCGCTGGCACTTATCCAGAAAACCTTAAGCATCCTATGACTCAGCACCGCTAAATCATGGAGGTCGAAGCCTCCCAAATCTCTCAAGTATCCTCTGCTCATCATCTGCCATAACGGGGACTACCAGGGCCTGAGAAGCTGCAACTAGTTGGGCTGGTAGTGCCCTCGGTATCTGAAGTCCCTGCACTACCTGATCTGGAGTACGGGCAACAAGGGTATGAGGATCTCCCCCGGCCTGAAAAGTGGCAGGTGTGGCCTGAGCTGAAACCACCTGAACAAGGCCAGTGCAAACTGTCAATATCTGTGCTAGTGCCTCCTGAAGGCCTAGAATCACAATAGGTGAAGTTGGTGCCTGAGATGGTCATGTCGGCTCAGCTATATCTGGAATCCTCTCCTCAGCTGGAGCAACTGGTGGCGTGACAGGTGCTGCTCAAACTGTTGTACTAGAAACACCTCGACCTCTATCTCGGCCCCGCCTCTACTACGGCCTCGGCCTCTTGCGGCCCTAACTGGTGGCTGACCGTCCTATCCGGTAGTACGTCTTCTCGCCATCTCTAAGAGAATAGAATAACAGAATTTTAGTTTCCGGAATCAACAAATTCGCACGATAGAGTGCAAGAAGTTGAAATTTTCTTAAGGGTTCGGCAGCCTCTCGACGATAAGTACAGAAGTCTCTGTACCCATCCATACGACTCTACTAAACCTGCTCATGACTCGTGAGACCTATGTAACCTAAGCTCTGATACCAACTTATCATGACCCAAACTCTCACCCATCGTGATGGCTCCTATCTCAATACTAGGCAAGCCGACAATCTCAATAAACCACATATCTTTTAAATTTGAAAACACAATAATTAAATTCAGCAGAAGAAATCTCACAAGTACATATATAAACACTCCCAAAACCCGGTGTCACTGAGTACATGATCATCTAATATGATTACAAGTCTGGAAAACACGGTCTAATACCCCGACCGCAAATCAAACTTCGTGAAGTATCGTGCTCCACTCAACTGATCGATATAATAGTTTGAGACCAAATACAGTAAACAATGAGATAGGGAAAGAGTAAGCTCTGCGAAACACGGTAGCTACCTCTGAGTCTCCGAAAAATCAACTGTGCGAAAATAAATCAACACCCACTATGCCCAGGAACACCTGGATCTGCACACGAAGTACAGGGTGTAGTATGAGTACAACCAACTCAGCAAGTAACAATACTAAATAAAGAACTGAAAGTAGTGACGAGCTTCACAAGTAAGTCCAAATAAAGTAATTTCCAACATAAAATGGTAGGCATACTCTCGAGTTCAACATTTAAAATTCAACAGTAATTTTATATCAACTTCGACTGAAATAGAAGATAATGTCTTTTAGAAATTTTCCAAAACAGTGATATATGATAGCTGAAATGCATAAATAATTAAATCAATGTATCCTCTCAGAGTAACAGTCACTCAGTCCTCCCATTTACTCCAACCTCAAACTCACTCATTCCTCACATTCACTCATTCCTTACAATCACTCATTCCTCACAGTCACTCATACTTCACAGTCACTCATTTCTCACAATCACTCAGCACTCGGTACTCGTACTCGCACTCGAACTCATACTCAGTAGGTACCTGCGCTCACTTGGGGTGTACACTGACTCCGGAGGGTCTCCTTCAGCCCAAGTGCTATAACAAGCCAATCATGGCATAATCAATGAAACATGTTGCAGCGTGCAGCTCGATCCCATAAATATCCTCATAATTAGGCCCTCGGCCTCACTCAGACATCAACCTCTCCAGTCTCTCGGGCTCTCAGAAATCATGATAAGTAGCCCAACAATAATAATATGATGCATCAATATTGAAAAAGAGAGACTGAGATGTAATATACAAGTAAAAATTGTGACTGAGTATGAAACAATAATTTAGCAGATAATTCAACATGTACACGACCTTTGTGGGTCGTAACAGTGTAAACATATGATTTAAACTTGATTTATAGATCAATTTCTCTAATACGTGAAAACATATACGGATATAAATAGATAATTCAACTGCACGGTTTCATGGAATTGACCAAGTCACAATTCCTACGGTGTACACCAACGCGCCCGTCACCTAGCATGTGTGTCACTTCAAAACCAATCAAATAACACATAATCCTGTGTTTTATCCGTTCAGTACCAAATTTAGAATTGTTACTTACCTCAAACCGTGAAATTTTTTATTCTGCTATATCTTTTCCTCGTGAATTGGCCTCCAATCGCCTCGAATCTAGCCACAAATAATCTGATTCAGTCAACAAAATTTATTGAAATTGATTCCATATAAAATTATAAATTTTCCATCAAAATCCAAAATATAACTCAAAAATCGCCTAGGGGGACCACGTCTCAGAACCCGACAAAATTTACAAAATCTGAAAGCCCATTCAACCACGAGTCCAACCATACAAATATTACCAAATTCTGACATTAACTCGACCCTCAAATCTTCAAATTAAACCCGGAGGGTTTTTTAAATTTTCCAACTTAATTCACCGATTAAATATTAAAAACAACCATGGATTCGAGTGATTTGATCAATACTGAGTTAAGAACACTTACCTCGTTATTTTTCTTGAAAGTCTCCCGAATATTGCCTCTTTCCGAGCTCCAATTCGTCAAAAATGTAAAATGGGACGAAATCCCATTTTTAGATCTTAAACATTCTGTCTAGGCCTTTCGTCTTCGTGAACGCGACAGCTCCTCGCATTCGCGAAGTGCATTTTTGTGCTACCCAAATTTCCTCCTTCGCGAACACGAGCCTGGTCTTGCAAATGCGAAGACAAATTTCCCCCAGGCCGGCTTTCCCTTTCGCGAATGCAAGGCCTTGACCGCGAATGCGTAGCCTTGCCTCTCGACCCTTAGCGAACGCGTGCCCCCGGTCGTGAATGCGAAGCTTTGCCCCTCGACCCTTCGCGAATGCGTGCCCCCGATCGCGAATGTGAAGAACAAAATAGGCCAGTCCAAATTTCCTCTTCGCAAACGCGAGATTCCCCTCGCGAACCCGATGAAGGAAACCAGATATAGGCATCAAAAAAATCCAGCAACTGTTTAAGTCCAAATTTTAATCCGTTAACCATCCGAAACTCACCCGAGACCCTCGGGACCTCAACTAAATACACCAAAAAGTCCTAAAACATCATAAAAACTTAGTGGAAATCTCAAATCACATCAAACAATGCTAAAATCACACCCCAATTCAAGCTTAACGAAAACTAACGAATTCCAACTTCTATATTTGATACCTAAACCTATCAATTCAATTCCGATTGACCTCAAATTTTGCACAAAAATCATAAATGACATAACAGAGCTATAAAAATTTTCAAAACTTGATTTCGACTGTGATATCAAAAAGTCAACTCCCCGGTCAAACTTCCAAACTTAAATTTCTATTTTAGCCATTTCACGCGTAATTTAACTATGTACTTCCAAATAATTATCCGGACAAGATCCTAAGTTCAAAATCACCAAACAGAGCTATTGAAATCATGAAAACTCTATTACAGGGTCGTTTACATATAAGTCGACATCTGGTCACTATTTTAACTTAAGGTTTAAACCTTGAAACTAAGTTTTCCAATTCATTCCAAAACCTCACCGGACCCAAACCAATCCCCCCGGTAAGTTACATAATAACTATAAAGCATAAATTGAGTAGTAAATGGGGGAACGAGGTTATAATACTCAAAATGACTGGTCGGGTCGTTACACTCACATGGTTGAGGAGAAGGTTCCGCTCAAAGTTTCACCTATAAAGGGTGTTATGAGGTTCGGGAAGAAAGGCAAGTTGAGCCCTCGATATATTGGGCTGTTTGAGGTACTTCAAAGGATTGGGGAGGTGGCTTACAAGCTGGCCTTGCCACCTAGTTTGTCGAGTGTGCATCTAGTGTTTCATGTTTCTATGCTCCGGAGTATGTCGGTGATCCATCTCATGTTTTGGATTTCAGCACGGTCCAGTTGGATGGTGATTTGACTTATTATGTGGAGCTGATGGCCATTTTAGATTGGTAACTTCAAAAGTTGAGGTTAAAGGACACAACTTCAGTGAAAGTGCAGTAGAGAGGTCAGCCAGTTCAGGAAGTTACATGGTAGACCTAGCGGGAGATACGAAGCAAATATCCACACCTATTTGAGACTCCAGGTATGTTTCTAGACATGTTCGAGGACGAACATTTATTTAAGACGAGGAGTATGTAACAACCCGGCCAGTCATTTCGAGAGTTATATCCTCGTTCTCCTATTTAATGCTCATTTTGTATTTTATAGCTATTATGTGACTTGCCAGGGTAGTCGGTTCAGGTCCGGAGAGATTTTAGAATAAAATGAGATACTTAGTCCCAAGGTTGAAAGTTTAAGTTGAAATAGTTGACCGGATGTTGATTTGTTAGTAAACGGCTCTGAAATAGAGTTTTGATGGGGGTTTTAGCTCTGTTGGGTGATTTTGGACTTAGGAGTGTGTCCAGATTGTGAATTGGAAGTCCGTAGTAGAATTAGGCTTGAAATGGCGAAAGTTAGATTTTTGAAAAGTTTGATCGGGAGTGGGCTTTTTTAAATTGGGATCGAATTCCGATTCCAAAAGTTGAAGTAGGTCTGTAATGTCATTTGTGACTTGTGTGCAAACTTTAAAGTCAATCACACGTGATTTGATAGGCTTTGGCGTCGTTTGTAGAAGTTGGAATTCCTTAGTTTCAATAGGCTTGAATTGGGGTGTGATTGGTGGTTTTGATGCTGTTTGATGTGATTTGAGGGCTCGACTAAGTTTGTATCGTGTTTTAAGACTTGTTGGTATGTTTAGTTGAGGTCCCGGGGGCCTCGGGTTGATTCCGGATGGTTAACGGATCAAAAGTTGAAGTTGAAATATTGCTGAAGCTGGACTCTGCTGGTGTAACCGCACCTGTGGAGCTTTGATCGCAGGTACGAGCTCGCACGTGCAGGCTGGGTTGCGCATGTGCGAGTTTGGAGGGGTGTGTGTAGGTGGCCACAGGTGCGAAGGATTTGCCGCACCTGCATGACCGCAGATTAGGCAGGGGAGCTGGGTTCCGTATAAGCGGCTTGGAGGGTCGCAAAAGCGAGTCCGCAGGAGCGGAGTGAGGGGCCGCAAGAGCCGACGAAGCCACATATGCGGGTGAGTAGTCACTTTTGCTATGCCGCAAAAGTGATTAAGTTTCCGCAGAAGCGGAAGTGCTGGAGAGAACACTTAAATACAAGGGTTCACGATTTTGCTTCATTTTAAACATTTTGAGCTCGGGTTTTGGCGATTCTTGAGGTATGTTGATACGCTCAAATTACACCTATATAAATGGTGTAAGGCGGTCGGTGTCAAATATAATAACCCAACTAGGTTGGGGTCGAATCCAATAGGGAATAGGTGTGAAAAGATTACTTGAATAGTGTGAAACTTGACTTAAGTCGTGGTTCTACTCCTTTAGTTTAAAAAGAGTTTTGTAATTGTGAATTTTCAAGAACAGCTATTTTGTTAAGAGAATTTGATTAATTTAATTAAGAAACTAAGGTTGTGTCCCCATCAATTGAATATAATGCTATCGGTGTTAATATGATATATTTCTAATAGAAGGTCCTTTGATATGCAAATAGTTCCCAAATGACTGCCCAATATTTTTCAATAACTAGGTAGTATTTCCTCTTTTTGATTTTACCCAAATATAAAAGAGTTACAATTAAGAGCAACTAATTTATGCCAAGTAGAATCCTCTTATCCCTAAGCGATTTTATTAAACAAGGTTTAAAGCCTTGAGTTCTTGCTATTCAATTCTATCAAACCCTAACCCACTTTTCCAAGTACATATAGAGTTAAATGGCACTAGTCAATGTTTGCAACCATTAACCATAAATGAAGTATAATAAATGAATAGAAATCAACCAACCATTATATATATATTCAATGGTAAACACCCATTAACATTACAC
>AWOL01S0028032.1:0-14280 GCA_000715115.1 Nicotiana otophora | reverse complement strand
AGTCAATGTTTGCAACCATTAACCATAAATGAAGTATAATAAATGAATAGAAATCAACCAACCATTATATATATATTCAATGGTAAACACCCATTAACATTACACCCACTTAGGGTCCACAACCTTAGTATTTAAAGTTAGCTACTCATACAAGAATACAAGAACAAAGTAATAAATAAAGTCATAAAGCTTACAAAGAGAGTAAAGTCTTGGATTCTCTCTCAAAAGCTTCCAAAATAATTGTAGCCACCCGACCGGTTATTTTGAGCTTTAGCACGCCGTTCGGCTGTTTGAGGCCTTGAGTAACTTCACTTCAGGTATTATGACTTGTACGTATGGTAGGAATCGAATTTCGGGAGGTTTGGAGTTGATTTGGGAAGAAAGTTCTAAATTCAGAAGCTTTAAGTTGGAAGAATTGACTAAGGTTTGGAGTTTTAGTAAACGACCTCAGAATCAGGATTTGAAGGTTCCAATAGGTCCGTATGATGATTTCGGACTTGGGCGTATGTTCGGGTTCAGTATCGGTGTCACGCTCCAACCTCGGGGAGCGCGACTGGCGCTCAACCAAATGAACCCGGTCGAGCAAGCATGTTAGATACTTTCTATCCAACTCACCCATGATCAAGAGAAGACATGATTTCATTAATTAGATAGTGGGAAGATCATATATATACAATACTAAGTCGTCTCATTGGTTACATCATTTTTAAGTTTCAAGATACACACATTCTTATGATTCGAGTGGAACAAGAGACCAAAACATAGCATAATCTGTTTGACTTTTCTAGAACCCATGTACAACCCACATAGTGTCTACGGAGCCTCTAAAAGATATAAAGGAGTACAATGATAGTAGCGGCAATAAGGCCCCGGCTATACCTCAAAATGTGATAGCAAAATGTACAAAAGATACATGAACCCGGAATGAGGTGAGGCTCACTAAGTCTGCTAGGAGGAAGGTGTACTGCTATCGCGGATCAACACTGCCTGTTATAGAACCACCTGCATCCATTTAACAATGCAGCGCCTCCGGCAAAAGGGGCATTAGTACTGTCGAATAGTACTAGTATGTAAAACTAAACACCATCTCAATAGAATGAATAATAATGCAAGGGGGAAACAGTCATGAGTTCAATAAGAGCATCAAACAATACTAAAACATCAAATAAGGATCATATAAGTTCTCAAGTCAATTTCCATGTTATTAGGTTGGGTGATCTTTAGAGCCGATATACCATAATTCACAGTACCTCCATATTCTTACACGGAGCCCGATCTCGACCCAATCGACTAGGTCGTATCATTTGATACATCAACCATAACCACAATTTCATTATAATTTCCAGCACAGTTACTACCATGTGTGCGGCATGGCGTCCGATCACGGCCCGGCCGGCTAGGCCGTCTCACCCGAGATATTACCTTTTCAATCAATCATCTCACTTCATACTTCTTTCACATTTTTTCAATTCATTGGCACGAGTGGCCTCAATTAGAAAGTCATTCTTGGCACTTGGCCGTATTTCATAATTCCAGTTTCCCCTTTCCACATTCAAACATCATTATTATTATCAACAACAATAAGGTTTCCCATTCAAGATATTAAATTCACATATGAGCAATTTGGGAATCTTAGACACATAGAGGTTTTTCATACAATTTGGAATAACAACCTTTATTCGATCTTGACATGAAGTCTTAATATTTCTAACACATATTCCACATTTTGAAACACATCCTCAAATGGCAAGATGACATGATGAAGCATTTAGAATAAATATTGAACATACATCCTTCAACACAAACACATTAGGAATAGCCAATTCTATAATGATCAATTTGGGACTTACACCAATTACTTGAACACCGTGGGATTCGATTCAAAGAAGAAGGGGGTTTAGCCAACATACCTCAATTGAGGTTCCTTAAACTTTTAAAATGTTTTATAATTCTTAGCAACTTCAATCTATTTTAGAAATATAACAAGTTGAACCAAAATTAGGAAGATGGTCATGATTCTAGCTCATCTGAGCATATTATCAAATACTAGGTGTGCATCAATGTTTTAAGGCCCTTTTGTGGAAGATTCCATCATTCCCCAACCCATTCTCTACCATTTTTAGCTCACCACCTTCCCACATACTTCACGAATACATGCATGCATGCAAGACAACAACCCCCACACCCAATAATTATCTTTCTAATTATCCCATTCTTAGACAAAATTCAAAATTGAGGGTTAGGGTGTAAAATCTTACCTCTAGGATGAAGATCTAGTGAGTTTTCCTTGTTTATCTTCAATGATTGAGCAAGAATTGATAGATAATAGGTTGAAGGATACTCCCCCACTCTAAGAACTCTCTTTCACTCTAAAAATATCAGAAATGTGTTCAAAATGGTCTATGGCATATGTTTTAACGAAGAAATATCGGGTTTAAAAACCCCAAAAATGAAGCCCGGGGACAGGATATGCGGTCCGCATATCGGTCGCACAAATTGGGTGCCAAAACTGGAAAGAAACTGACTGGGTCTGCGGTCACTATACGGCCCGCAGACCTATTTTGCGGTCGCATAATGCGCCGCGGAACCTCCCTTCGCAAAACTCCAAGACTGATTGTGCGACAAGAGTGCGGCTCGCGAAATAGTTATGCGGTCACATAATGGGCAGTGAAATTGACATCAAAACGACCCAGAAAAACTGCCTCACTCTGCGACCATTGTGTGGCCCGCAGAGTTATTATGTGGCCGCAGAAACGCCTATTTCTACCAAATATTTTCCTTCAACTCCCCAGCACACTGTTCAATTTAAAAAGTCTGAACCGCGGCGAGCTACTATTATTAACCTCTACGCCTACCCTGGCATCACGGAACCCCGGTTGTTTGGAAATATTTTACGGGGCCTTACATCATACCCTACTTAAGATCACTCATCCTCGAATGAGGGTCAAGGTTCACTATTAGCATCTTATACAACTTAGTTTTCATACCACACACTAGCAGCCCCAAATTTGACTAACTCCTTAAATTTCCAAAATTTTTCGTCAGAGTTTCCCCTGTAACTAGGCCTATCCACCTATCATAGAGCCACAGAAACACATCCTCAAAACATATATATAATCCAATGACGCAATATAACAAAATAACAACACCTAATGTGGACTCATGATCAATATATTACCAGAAACGGAACATCCTTAATATCAACTGTACAAAAAATACATAATTCGTAGAAGGTAACCCTTAGAATTTTCATAGAACACAACTTTATAAATACATGGATATTCAAACAAATAAGGATACTTTTTCTTCATTTCTTCCTCGGCTTCCCAAGTAGCCTCTTCAACCTGTTGGTTTCACCATAGCATTTTCGCGGATGCAATTTCTTTATTTCTCAACTTTCGGACTTGCCAATCAATAATAGAAACTGGAATTTCTTCATATGACAGTTCCTCACTAACTTCACTGGTCTCAACCGGCACAATAGCTGACGGATCTCCAACTACCTTCTTCAACATAGACACATGGAACACGGGGTGCACTAAGGACATATCAGGTGGTAGCTCAAGCTTGTAAGCTACCTCACTGATCCTCTGAATGATTCTGTACGGTCTGACATACCTCGAACTCAATTTCCCTTTCCTTCTAAACCTCATTATACCTTCATGGGGGAAAATTTCAAGAATACCCAATCATCTTCTTTGAACTCTAAGTCTCTGCGACGAAGATTCGAATAGGATGTTTGATGACTCTGAACAGTTTTCAACCGCTCCTTAATGATCTTAACCTTTTCCATAGCCTGATGCAAGAGGTCTGGCCCTATCAACTCCGCTTCCCCAATTTTGAATCACCCAATGGGAGATCTACATCTCCTACCATATAATGCCTAAAATGGTGCCATTTGAATACTAGCATGAACGATGTTGTTATAAGCAAACTCTATGAGTGGCAAATGATCATCCCAGCTACCCTTGAAGCCAAGAACACAGGCACACAACATATCCTCAAGCATCTAAATAGTCCGCTCTGGCTGCCCGTCGGTTTGTGGATGGAAGGATGTACTAAGATTCACCTGAGTACCCAAACCTTGCTGAAAATTCTTTCAAAAATTTGCCGTGAACTAAGCCCATCGATTGAAAATGATAGAAACTGGAGTGCCGTGCAGCCTGACTATGTAAGGCCCCGTAAAAGTTTTTCTAAAAACCTGGATTCCGTGATGCTGAAGTAGGCGTAGAGGTTAATAATAGTAGAGGTTCGAACTTTTTGGATTGAACAATGTACTGGAGAGTTGAAGGAAAATGTTGGGCAAAAGTAGGCATTTCTGCGGCCCGTTCAACGACCGCGGAATGGCAGCGGAGTGAAGCAGTCTTTTGGGCCATTTTTAATGTCATTTTTGTGCCCCATTATGCGGTCGCATAACCATTTCACAGGCCGCACTCTTGTCGCATATCCCGCCTTGGGATTTTTCGGAGAGAGGTTATGCGGTGCACTATGCGACCGCAGAACCATTCTACAGTGCATTATGCGACCGCAGAACAGGTCTGTGGGCTGCATAGTGACCGTAAACCTGGTCAGTTATAAGTCCTCTATTTTGGACCTTTGAGCTATTATTTCGTATTTTTAGTTGGGAACCTCGGAATTTAGCGATTGGGAAGAGGAATTTCATCACAAAACTTGGTTTAAGCATTCTCGACTCATTTATGATTATATTTCATGGATTAATCTTCATTTTTGGTGTTAGATTATGGATTTTTCAAGAAGAAATCGGAAGAAATTTTTATAATTTCACAAAACGAATTTTCGAGTTTTGAATACCGATTCGGATCGAATTTGAATGAAATTAGTATGGTTGAACTCGTAATTGAATGGGTTATCGGATTTTGTGAGTTTCATCGGGTTCTGATACATGGGCCCCACTATCAACTTTTCGAGCGAAGTTGAGAATTTTTATAAATTGTTAAATTTCAAGCATTGGAGTATACATTTTGATTGGTTTGCACATTGTCTTCATAGTTTTGGATTGACAAGCATCGGTTTGAGGTGTTAGAGTGTTGTTGGAGCCAGCTATGGAACTTCAAAGCGAGGTAAGTCTCTTGTCTAACCTTGTAAGAGGGAATTTACCCCATAGGTGGTATAAATTAATAATTGTTGCTAATTATGGAGGCTACATATGCACGAGGTGACGAGAGTCCGTGCGTAACTACTAATTATGCTATGTACGGGTAGTTTAGGACTCAAATCATGAATTACTTGTAATAATTGCATCCTTTATTTAATTAAAGTAATGGAATTATATTGGAAATTATTAGAGGAAATAATAAAAGACCGAAATTTTACATACTTGAATTTTGTGCAAATTACTTGACTGTTAATAGAAATTGTACATCCTTATATGTTAGCCTTATAATAACTTCTCATTCCGAAGGTTCATAAGAAAATGTCCTCATTTCTTGTGGAGCAGGCCGAACGCCTCGGCAGTATAGATGCATCTATGGATCATGTCGCACGTCCCTCGGCAGTGTACACGACACTCTGGATCGGGTCGTACTACATCGGCTGAAATCGTGCTTAATAATAATAATTACATGATACCTTGACATCCGATTGCAGCTTGTGAAGATAAATGATTAATTGGAAATTATTGAATTTGAAAGAATTATTTATTTTCGCTAGTTAAGAAAATTATTGTTATTCACATAAATCATGTCTATTTAAATATTTCTATTTTAATATTATTGACCCATAGTGGGTGTCAAAGTTGACCTCTCATCACTACTTCTTCGAGATTAGAATTGATACTTACTGGGTATACGTTGTTTACGTACTCATGCTATGCTTGCTGTACTTTTTGTTCGCAGCTATTTCTGGAGAAGTTCCTTCCTATCACTGAGGGAGAATTACCGCAAGCAGTTTGAGAGTCTCCAGCAGAGCAGTATGTCAATCACTCAGTATGAGACCCGTTTTATGGATCTAGCATGTCATGATCTTCTTCTGCTTCCTACCGAGAGAGGGTGAGGAGGTTCATTGATGGACTCGTTCAACCTATCAAGATGGATGCTAATGCCGCCAGGTGGATCGAGATGGTTCTTTCACATGAGAGAGGGCCAGTGTCAGATAAGAGGCCTTGTCATTCTGGTAATTTCAGAGGCACCTCATTTAGAGGCAGGAGTACATATGGTATGTGTCATCCTCCCAGGCCATTTTATTTGGAACTTGAGGCTTCTCACGGTGCTTCATGGAATCAAGGTCCTTATGTTCCTTACCCTGTACACTAAGCATTTAGTGCACATTTAGTTCCTATTAGTGCACCACCATTCCAGAGTCACTATGGTGGCTATCCGACCCGTTCAGATCAGCTTCAGCAGCCACGACAGCAGGATGGGTGTTATGAGTGTGGGAATATTTGTCACATCAGGAGATATTTCCCTAGGTTGTTGAGCAACGGATCTTAGCAGAATTCTCGTGCCATCATACCGGCATCGGTTGCTCCGCCGCCTGCCCGGCCAGCTAGGGGCAGGGGTTAGATAACTAGAGGTGGAGGTTAGGTTGTTAGAGGTGGAGGCCAGCCAGTTAGGGGCCGTCCCAGAGATACAGCTTCGAGTGGTGGGGCCCATCCCCGATTTTATACTTTTCCAGCTAGGCCTAAGGCCGAGTCATCCGATGTCGTGATCACATGTATTGTTCCAATTTTCCATAGAGATGCTTCAATTTTATTTGATCCATGATCTACTTATTCCTATGTGTCCTCCTACTTTTCTTCATATTTGGTTGTGTCTCTTGATTCTCTGAGTGCTTTTGTGTATGTGTCCACACCGGTGGGAGATTCTATTGTCGTAAATCATGTCTATCATTCGTGTGTGGTTACTATCGGGAGTCTTGAGACTAGCATAGATCTTCTACTTCTTGATATGATAGATTGTTATATCATCTTGGGTATGGATTGGATGTCCCCTTATCATGCTATATTGGATTGTCATGCCAAAAAGGTGACCTTAGCCATGTCGGGGTTACCTCGAATAGAGTGAAAAGAGACTCTTGGCCATTCCACCAGCAAGGTTATCTCTTACATGAAAGCTCGGTGTATGGTCGAGAAGGGGTGTCTAGCTTATTTAGCTTAAATTCGCGATCCGGGTGTGGATATTACTTCTATGGACTCAGTACCAGTTGTTCATTAATTTCCAGAAGTATTTCCTATAGATTGTCGGGGATGCCACCCGACAGAGATAATGACTTCTGTATTGATTTGGCTCTAGGTACTCAGCCCATTTCTATTACACCATACCGTATGGCCCCGCCGGAGTTAAAAAAAATTGAAGGAGTAGTTACAAGACTTGCTTGATCAGGGATTCATTAGACCTAGTGTCTCGCCCTGGGGTGAACCTGTGTTATTTGTAAAAAAGAAAGATGGCTCAACGCAGATGTGTATAGATTATCGGCAGTTGAACAATGCTACTATTAAGAACAAGTATCCATTTTCAAGAATTGATGACTTATTCGATCAACTTCAGGGTGCCAAGGTGTTTTCAAAGATCGATTTGAGGTTTAGTTACCATCAGTTGAAGATTAGGGCATCCGATGTTCCTAATACAGCCTTTCAGACTCGGTATGGGCATTATGAATTTCTAGTGATGTTATTTAATATGACAAATGCCCTATCAACATTTATGGATTTGATAAACCAGGTATTCAATCCCTATTTGGATTCATTTGTAGTGGTATTCATTGATGATATTTTGATTTACTCGGTAGTCGAGAGGAGCATGAGCAGCATCTTTAGATTGTGCTTCAGACTTTGAAGAATAATCAGTTATATACCAAATTTTCAAAATGTGAATTTTGCTTTGACTTAGTTGCCTTTCTGGGGCATGTTGTATCGGCAAAAGGCGTAAAAGTAGATCCTAAGAAGATTGAGAAAGTTCAGAATTGGCCTAGACCTACTTCATCTATAGAGATCTAAGAGTTTCCTGGGGTTAGCACGTTACTACCGCCGGTTCGTGGAGGGGTTTTCATCCGTAGCATCCCCAATGACCAAATTGACCCAGAAGGGTGCCCCATTCAGATGGTCAGACGAGTGTGAGTTGAGCTTTCAGAAGCTTAAGACTGCTTTGACTACGGCACCAGTGTTGGTATTGCCCACAGGTTCAGGATCTTATACAGTGGATTGTGATGCATCTCGCATTGGGCTTGGTGCAGTATTAATGCAAGATGGCAGAGTGATAGCATATGCATCATAGCAGTTGAAGGTTCATGAGAAAAATTACCCTATTCATGACTTAGAATTGGCAGCCATTATTCATGCGCTGAAGATTTGGAGGCATTATCTTTACGGCGTCTCGTGTGAGGTATTCACTGATCATCGTAGTCTACAGTATCTGTTCAAACAAAAAGATCTCAATTTGAGGCAGAGAAGATGGATGGAGCTGTTGAAAGACTATGATATAACCATTTTGTATCACCCCGGAAAGGCCAATGTGGTGGCCGATGCTTTGAGTAGAAAGGCTGTGAGTATTGGCAGCTTTGCGTATTTTCTGATAGGTAAGAGGCCATTAGATGCAGATGTTCAGACTTTGTCTAATCAGTTCATGAGGTTAGATGTTTCAGAGACTAGTTAGATCCTAGCTTGCGCAGTCACTCGGTCTTCCTTGTATGAGCGTATCAGAGAGTTACAGTATGATGATCCTCATTTACTTGTCCTTAAGGACACGGTGCGACACGGTGGTGCCAAGCAGGTTGTCGTGGGAGATTATGGAGTTTTGCGAATACAGGGTGGTATTTGTGAGCCTAATGTGGATGGGCTTCATGAATTAATTCTTGAAGAGGCTCACAGCTCCCGGTATTCTATTCATCTGGGTGCCGCCAAAATGTATCAAGATTTACGGCAACATTATTGGTGAAGGAGAATGAAGAAGGATATAGTTGCATATGTATCTTGATGTCTAAATTGTCAGCAAGTCAAGTACGAGCATCAGAGACCTGGTGGTTTACTTTAGAAGTTAGAAATTCCTGAGTGAAAGTGGGAGCGTATCACTATGGATTTTGTTGTTGGACTCCCGCGGACTCAAAGGAAGTTCGATGCAGTATGGGTCATTGTGGACAGGTTGACTAAGTCAGCACATTTCGTTCCAGTAGGTACTTATTCTTCAGAACGGTTAGCAGAGATTTACATCCACGAGATTGTCCGCATTCAAGGTGTGCCCGTGTCTATCATTTCTAATCGAGGTACGCAGTTCACCTCGCACTTCTGAAGGGTTGTACAGTGTGAGTTGGGCACGTGAATTGAGTTGAGTACAGCATTTCATCCTCAGACGGACAGACAGTCCGAGCGCACTATTCATATATTGGAAGATATGCTTCGCGCTTGTGTTATAGACTTTGGAGGTTCTTGGGATCAGTTCTTGCCACTTGCAGAATTTGCCTATAATAACAGCTACCAGTCGAGCATTCAGATGGCTCCGCATGAAGCATTATACGGGAGGCGGCGTCGTTCGCCAGTTGGCTAGTTTGAACCGGGAGAGGCTCGGTTGTTGGGTACCAATTTGGTACAGGATGCCTTGGATAAGGTCAAGATTATTAAGGATCGACTTCGCACAGCTCGGTCTAGGCAAAAGAGTTATGCCGACCGTAAAGTTTGTGACTTTGCATTCATGGCAGGAGAAAGGGTATTGCTCCGAGTTTCACCTATTAAAGGTGTAATGAGATTCGGAAAGAAGGGCAAGTTGAGACCTAGGTATATCGGGCCCTTTGAAATTCTTAAAAAAGTGGGTGAAGTAACCTACAGGCTTTTGCTACCACCTAGTTTATCAGCAGTTCATCCAGTGTTCAATGTATCCATGCTCTGGAAATACCATGGTGATCCGTCCCATGTATTAGATTTCAGCTCAGTCCAATTGGACAAAGATTTGACTTATGAGGAGGAGCCGGTAGCTATTCTAACCCGGCAGGTCCGACAGCTGAGGTCTAGGAGTTATCCTTCAGGTCGGGTGCAATGGAGAGGTCAATCTATTGAGGCAGCTACCTAGGAGTCCGAGTCGGATATGTGGAGTAGATATCCACACATTTTCACCAGCTCGGGTAATTTTTTAATTCCGTTTGAGGATGAACGTTTATTTTAAAGGTGGAGAATGTGATGACCCAATATGTTATCTTTAATTTTAAACATTCATTTCTATATTCTGAGATCTTGAATAGCACCCTTCAGCATCCCTCGACTTGTCGGCATAATCCGTAAATTTTTCCCAAATGTTTTTGTGTGAAAAATTGATTAAAATGTGAAATGGAGCTTCAAAACTCATTTGAGTCGACTTCGGTCAACATTTTGAGCAAACAGACCCGTATCAGTATTTTGACAGTTCCAATATGTCTTTATCGTGATTAGGGACTTGGGCGTATGCACGGAATCAAATTCGTAGGTCCCTACCTCGAATTATCAGCAGCATTTAACGGAAACTAGAAATCCAAATGCTAAAGATTTCCAAAGTTTGACCGTGGATTTGACTTTATTGGTATCGGACTCAGATTGAGATTTTGAAGTTGAAATAGATCCGTTATGTCATTTTTGACTTGGGCGCCAAATTTGAAATCATTCTGGATTCATTTAATACGTTTCAGCACGAGTTTTGTAATGTGAAAAGGTTTGAAACGCATAAGTCCGAATTGAGGTGCGAATTATAATTTTGACATTATCTGACATTATTTGAGGCCCTGAGTAAGTTTGTATGATGTTTTACGACTTGTTGGTATATTTGGTTGAGGTCCCGAGGGCCACAGGTAGATTTCGAATGGTTGACGGAACTTAATTTGGATATTCTAGAATGTTTCGACGTCGTTTTTTCAAGAATAAGTGGTATCTAATTAATAAAATGATCTCCAAATTCTGTTTTTATTGAAGCGTTATATCCATATTGAAATTTCGGAGTCTTAGCAAAAAGAATCGCTGAATTCGGATATCGTATGAGAGAGTTATGCCCATTTCCGTGTCGGAAAATATTTTCCGTCGTCGTCAGCGTCCAGGGTAGTGTGGGGCGCTATCCCTGAATTTGGGACTTCTGAAGTTCTAGAAACGGCGCTACAGGCAGAGCCCCACGCCACCTATGATGCCGCGGACATAAAACCCCCATAACACGGGGAGTTTTGCCGTTTTTACTTATTTTTGAGTTTTGAGTCTCAGATTTGGGCGATTCCAAAAGGGTTTTTCACGAATTCGACTTGGGTAAGTGTTCTCTATCAACAAGTGATTGTATTTCATAAATCCATATCAATATTCATCATTTATTTCGGATTTAGACGGAAAAAAATGGGATTTTTGTAAAACTTTTCAAAAATAAAATTTAGGATTTGAAAGACAATCCGACGTCAGAATTCGATAATTTTTGTATGGTTGGACTAGTGTCGGAACGGGTATTCAAATTTCGTAGTTTTTTTCGAGATTCGAGATGTGGGTCCCACTGTTAATTTTTAAAATGAATTTTGAATTTTAATTCGAAAAATTAGTAAATTCATATGGAATTAATTCTTACGATTCTTGTTGAGTATATTGAATTGTTTGTGACTAGATTTGAAACTTTCGGACATGAATTCGCGAGGTAAAAGTTTATTGGAATCTTAAAATTGGTTGTGAAACGAGGTAAGTGTCGTGGTTAACCTTGACTTGAGGGAATAGAACCCTTGAATTATTTGTTATGTGAAATTCATGTGAACGACGTATAGGCGAGATGACGAGTGCTTATACGTCGTCAAATTAATTATTTGCATAATTATTTGAAATTATAAATTATTTTAAATCATGAATTAATTATTATATTAGTTGTTTCTCTCTTATTCCTTGCTCAATATTATGCCTTGAATCCATGCCATAATTGCTACATGCTTATTTGATTTATGTGACTTAATTGCTACTTGATATTTAGCATAGTAATTATTAAATTGTATATTTCCTCCTTAGTTTTCCATAATTAATTACTACTTGTCATCACTTATTTCTAAATAGATCATAATTATTGTATGCTTGTTGTCTTATAATTTCATATTAATTATTGTATTTATTGGAGTAATTTCTTTTATAAAAATTGGTAAATTATATTATTTGAGGAGCGGGTTGCACTCCGCGACAGAGATGAAAATGAATACATTGGAGGAGCGGGTTGCACGCTGCAACAGAATTGATTAAAATGAATATATTGGAGGAGCGGATTGCGCACCGCAACAGAATTGATTGAAATGAATATATTGGAGGAGCGGGTTGCACGCCGCAACGGAATTGATTGAAAAGATATATCGAGGATCGGGTTGCACGCCGCAACAGAATTAAATGAAAATGAATATATATTGTGGGATCGGGTTGCACGCCATAACGGAAATGAATATGAATATATTGTGGGATCGGGTTGCACACCGCAATGAAAACTGATTGAAATAATAATTAGTTATGATTGTCGAGTTGGCTTCAACTGTGGAAATGAGTTACCTGTTTTATTTCTATTATTGTTGTTGTTATTATTATTATTGCGTACAGGTTAATGTAAGTGACCTGCCTTAGCCTCTTCACTACTTCTTCGAGATTAGGCACGGCACTTACTGGGTATATGGGATTGGTTGTACTCATACTACACTCTATACTCCTTGTACAGATACCGGAGTTGGTCCTAGTGGCGTACAGTAGATTTGCTCGGATTCAGCTATTCGCAGGAGACTTGAGGTATAATTGTATGTCGTTCGCAGTTCTGAAATCTCTTTCCACTTTATCGTAGCTGTGTATTTTCTTTCAGACAACTTCGTTTTCATTCAAACCTTTATTTGTATTATTCTAGTAGCTTGTGCACTTGTGACACCAGTTCTGGGATGGTATTTAGACATCGCTATTATTATGCATTATTCACTCTATTTCAGACTTTATTTCCGCATTTGTTTATTTGTTATTAATTAATTTAAAATTATTTTAAAATGACTAATATTATTCTAACGTTGGCTTGCCTAGCAAGTGAAATGTTAGGCGCCATCACGGTCATGAATGTGAAAATTTTGGATCGTGACAACATTTCAGTATAACAATATTAAGTAATAAATAACGCAAAAACTATAAGCAAGGAACAAAAAAGAAAAAAAAATCCATCTAAAAATGTAGAAGGATAAGACTTTTTTGAATTTGAGATAAAAAATAAAGTGGTAGTAAGAATTTTATTAAAATAATAGGATTTAGTGTGCTCAAACAAGACAGATCACAACGTCACATTTTTAGTATTCTTTAATATTAATCGTACAACAAAATACAAGTACAAAATCAAGGGGTTGGTTAATACGGATATAGAAAAGGAACAAGTTATCCACTATGAGATTTGAAAAATGGTTTTATATCTTGATTCTTAATTAATATCTAATAATTATTTATAATTTCTATATATAAAGTTTAATTTGAAGGTTATTTGTATATAATTCAAATAATCCAAATCATAATTTGATATTTTTTATGTTCGCGCATCGCACGAGTATTAATACTAGTTATATTTAATGTTGATTTAAACTGATATTTGCCAAAACGCAGGAATGTTGTTCTTCAAGTCGGCTTGACTCAATTATAATTTTCAAATTTCTTTTCTTGAACACCCGTACACTTAATAGTAACAAACTAACAATACAGGACTGCCCTAGGAATGCCAAATAAAACTGGGACAACTTTCCTTTAAAGTTTTGACTTAGAAGCCAATCCTTCTTTCCATACCCCCCGAGTTTGTTACCCAACGCTCACACGCGCTAGTTTAGGAGGCTATTTAGCGGTGCCTACATAGTCATGTGATTCAACGTGGTGCTTCTACTTTAAATTCTAGGTCACCTACCATCGTCGCTCTTTATTGCTAGCTATTGCAATTTTTCTTTTTCTTTCTTTTTCGAGAATAAATATTTAGCTGTCTGATTTCTAAATTCATGGCTTCTCTTCCTCTTTTGTGCGGTTTGGAACGGGAACAGCGAATGTCTTAAACGGTGATGGGGCCGGAGCTACCATAGGAGTGATCAATTGAATCGAAAAATTATACTCCCTCCATTTTTATTTATATGAGCTAGTTTAATTTATTAAATTTGTGATCCTAAAAGATTAATGGATTAAAACCATGACATTTATGGGATTGTAAAAAGTTTTCATTAACGATAAAGTACGTAAAATAAAAAATTTGAAGTTAAATTATTTTTAAATTTATAAATGTATCATTTTCTTCGAAATGGATAACAAAACAAAGTATATAAACGGACAGAAAGGGAGTATTGTATACAGTATATATATATATATATATA
>AWOL01S0028030.1:5219-29979 GCA_000715115.1 Nicotiana otophora | reverse complement strand
TCTAAAGCGCTTAAGATATAGTCTTTGCAAAGAAAATCTGCCTGCTTCCACGCCTCAACAATCTTGAATTGTTCGTTGTCCGGCATGTCCGCAACAGGCACTGGAGGTTCTTCACTAGTGAATTTCTGCATGCCAACTGTGGTAAGCCAGAAGAACACCCTTTGCTGCCATCTTTTGAAGTTGGCTCCGGAAAATTTCCCCGATTTCTCTGCAGGTGGAACAGTAGTCCGGCTTGACGAGGCTATCGTCGTTGCCGCAATAGTCGCAGAAGAATTTCCGTTATCAATTGCTATTTCTCACTGTAAACAACAGAAGAGTTCAATTAATGAAATAGTAATACTTGTGTAATAAAATAGATTCTGAAAAACAAAAAACAGTATAGGAATAAATCGAGCCCACTGAATACACAGTGTGTCCTTAAGGAAATTATTCCCCTCAAGTACCCGAGGTGCTGGAATATATCCTTCCAGGATAGAACGATTTAACTCACCGGAGTGTTGGTACCAAAATACCGGTGAACAGCGAGCCACTCGAAGGCTGTAAGTGGACCTGACTGAACCGGGTCGCGGGTCATGGGTTATTCCGGATTGAATTGTTCGTTAATTAAATAATTGAAAGGAATTTTGTCCAAAAAGATTAATCAATCCAAAGCCGAAGCCAAGCCGAGCGAGCGACGATGACGACGTGAGGCTTGCCTTCTTCTTAACTCTTTAAGAGCTAGAAGAAGAGCAATTATATATATACCCATCAAAAATCTTTTCTTCCTCCGATATGGGACAATGTCCCTTTGACAAGGAAAACTCAAATATTTTATTTTCCCTCCATTTCTCATTCACCCTTTTTAAGCTACACAAGCTTAAAATCCCAACATATATTTGTTTAAATATTTTCCCTTCGAATGGTAAAATATTTTTCCTTCGAATGGTAAAGGGGAATTGAGAAAAGGGAGGTAAAATAAAGTTAGAAAAGGTGAAAAGGAAAACGAGTAAGACGAAGGAAGAAGAGAAATACCACTGGGGTTTTGGTTAGTGGCAAGAGCGCACAATGTATGGGTTAAATATATGTCACGAATTGGAATTATGTCACGAACAAAAAGAAGGATAAATGAACAAACCCACTATTCATCGAATTTAGAACTATACGTTAGCTAGTCCTCAAGAATTTTTAGATAATCAAGAAAAAGAGAACTCTCTTCTCAATTTTATAAATTAGGTCGTGGAATTTGCATTATAGAGAGTAGTGTTGTGTTTGGGGTGGCATTCCCACGTTAAATTCCACCAAAAGATGTTGTTATCGATATGAATATATAGTCGGCATCAAATTCAAATTAATTGTATCATATGTGCAAAATTAGGCTTTGAGATCAAATAATGCATCATCTGGTGCACCTTGTTTTCCCTCTCTTTTTCCTCCCCTCCTTCTTGGTGGTAGAAGAGAATTAAGTTGGTAGTAATATGAGGTGTTCCACCAACCATACTAATCATAAAAAGAAACAACTCCTTGTCTTAATTCGATCTAATGGTGAAGCCCCAGTGTGATCAAAGAATGACTGCCATTTACTTGTTTTCCTAATTTGAACAAATTAAATGCCCTATTAATTATTGTTGGAAAAGGTAAGTGATTCATATCTTTATATTTTGTGTGTGTATTGATTAAAATTATATCCCAAGCATAACAAACTCAATGCTAAACTTTTCGAAGAAGTATGAGTTGTCTTTCTTCAATACAGGCACTGAGGAGAAAAAGGGCTTCATATTTTAGAGCTGAGAGGAAATATTTTTCAAGAATCCACTTGATTGTATCACTTCAGGAAAATAAAATCTTCAAGAAAATAATAGAGCTTTAAGACTATATCATATGAAATGAAGATATGTAACTCCTTTAACATTTTGTGAACTTTCTTATTGTATCTGCAAAATTGCTTCAGAGCTTTTTTGGATTAGCTTGTTTCACTTATGCCGTTTTAAAAAATGTTGAACATAATCTGTTGATAATTACTATTATTTTTTCACTTTGAACTTTAAATTAATTTACGAAAAATATATGTATTAGCACTAGCTAGTTCCATAACACTATCCTTTTTCAGATTAAATTATCATCTCTCTTCACTTCCTAAGCTGCACAAACCAAAAGGAATTAATATTGTAAAAGATTTAAAATTAAGAATAAATAAAAAAAGTCGCACGATGTAGTACTAACATTAAGCATAGAGTTTATTTATTACTAAATGATGTATGAGAAGACAACTCATTGTGAAATGTGAGCGAAGTCTAGGCATAAGTAATTAACAATTTATAACTCAAGGATACAACAATAACATTGATGTTTTGAACTTTAATACCATACAAGAGGGGTGATTTGTGTGGTGTTCAATTTTTCGCGTGCACAGATTATAAAAGACCTGGTTCTTCTATGTGTTCCTTATACTACTGTAGCGGAATAATAAATGCGAAAAGTAAAGAACACAAATATTTTTACGTGGAAAATACTTGACTCACAAGGTGAAAATATCACGACCTACTACCCAGTAGGATTTTTTCCAACACTTTACTAAATCACTGAGCCAAAAATAATATTTACAAAACTCTTTGTAAACCTAAGGATTACCTCTAACCCTTTGTGGCAACCAGCCTCTAGCTGTTGTGACAACTTCAAGTTAACTCTAACTTGAATACGACACTCAGAGTACCTAGTACAATTGCTTCTAGATAAAGAAGAAAGTTACAATTTGAAACACCTACTACAATGAAACTAGAGTAAAAGACAGACACTTGAAACTGGTTCTTCTATCTGGTTCATGTAGCTACAGGTTCACACACTTGAATCACACAAGAATTGCTTGCAAAATGTCTTGCTATTTTGATCTCAACTCACGTTTAACTTCAGCGTGTCTGCGTTCCTGTGAAATGAGAACATCCTGAAATATATAGAGTTAGTAGAATAGAAAATAACTGGAGTTCTAATGTTATACTCTTCCATGGTGGAAGAGTTCTAGTTATCTTCAACTTCTAACACCTCCCTTATCTAGGATAGAGTTCTCTTCGAATAAGGAGTCTTTCTCCCTGTCACTTATGCAACCTTTTCATTCAGGAGATATCAGATATAACCATTTAAGCTTATCTCCTTCACGTGCATGCCTTGTGCTTGAATCTGCCTGTGTCTATGCATACTGTATATGGACCTGGTTCATGCTTGAGTTCCTTTGTAAATCATCAAAACAAACTTCACGTAGGCCAATAAATTCCCCCTTTTTGATGATGACAAACTCTGTGCTTTACATAAGCATAAGCCCTATTTCAACTCAGCTCAACACCGACACAATGTTAGAATACTTTTCATTTTAAAGTCACAAATCATCAAGTATCAGGTTCATTAGGTTATAAATATCACGATCCAAGTAAAAAGCACAACCTATCTTCTCCCTTTTGGCATCATCGAAAAGTTGCATAAGTATGTTAGATAAACATATTTTAATAGATATTACTCATGGCCACTGGGGCTACTTCAAATGCAATCATGGAGTCACGCATCATATATCAATCTAATGCTATTAGCTATCTAAGAAGCATCAATAAACAGTTAGAGCACAAAAAC
Organism: Nicotiana otophora; assembly: GCA_000715115.1. NCBI lineage: Eukaryota > Viridiplantae > Streptophyta > Magnoliopsida > Solanales > Solanaceae > Nicotiana > Nicotiana otophora. The sequence continues at coordinate 26,385 of AWOL01S0028030.1, read as the reverse complement.
AGGTGATTAACATTGATACTAGTCATTCACAAAGCATAAAGAAAAATAAAGATACTGGATCATGAGCAAAAAGAACAAAAAGAAATCCCATCCGGGTCACTGGTTTGTCTAACTAGGCTAGAAAGGTTTCAAGGCTGGAAAGGACCATGTTCTTGGTTTCTGGCCTGAAGTAGCTTCAGCATATCATGAAGAATGACATCATTCTTCTCCTTCTCCTTTACAAGCTCAGCCCTGAGAGCATCCCTCTCAGTTTCTACTTCAGCCAGCCTCTTCTTCAGCCTCTCAATCTCAGCATCCTTAGCTCCACTCTCTTGTACCAAGGCTCTCACGTTGCTGTTCATATGCACCTTCTTGGACTTCATAGTCACAAGCAGTCAAGGTGTTTGCTCCAAAGTAACCTTGCTTGTACTAACATCCCATTTCTTTAAGGGAACCTTAAAGTGATCCAATATGGTGGTGAGAATGAAACCATAGGGTATGGCGTGAGTTTTGGTGCCATTTAGAACACTATCAAGGAGCTGGATAATAAACCCAGACCAATTAATCTCCCTCCCACTATCCAGGCATTCCATAAGGACCAGGTCCATGAATGTGGCAATGTGCCTTCTTTCCTGCCTGGGCAGCACATCCTTGTTAACAAATTTAAACAACACTTTATGGGGTGGCTGTCACACCACCTTTTTTTCGAGGGGATAGGAGAGTTTTTTCAATTAAGTGACAATAATCGAAATGAGATTATTTATTTATTTTAGAGTCGCCACTTGGAATAATTTATGGTGTCCCAGGTCACCGGTTTATTTTAAATCCCAAATCGAGGAAATTTGACTCCGTTTAAAGTCTGCGAAAACCAGAAGACCGGATAAGGAATTTTGTTAACCCGAGAGAAGGTGTTAAGCATTCCCGGGTTCCGTGGTTTTAGCACGGTCGCTCAACTGTAATAATTGGACTAATTGTCTGATTTATTACATATTTTAGAATCTATTGTGCATTACCACTTCTATATCGCTTTTAATAATTTTTAAACAATTATGGAGTTTGTTTAAGCAAGTCGCAGTGTCGCACACTTGTTATTCTTGTACATATCGCAAATTACGCCATGTAAAATGTACCCGTGATTCACAACATGTTTATATAAATTATTGAAGTTATGGTCGAGTCACGTAAAATGCATACTCGAATTGGGGATTATGCATCATGATCATGCCACGGGAACCGTACCCATGTCCACGATAATTTATTATTAATCGCGCCTAAAGCAAGCGGCGATGTTCAAGTTGTTTATTTAAACTACTTTGAGATTATTGCGAGACGAAGTTATGGAAGATTGTTGTGGGAGAGGTGATGTGAATTAATTAACACGAAATTATAAAAATCTGCTAAAGAAATGGAGTTAAAGTTCTTAGGAAACCAGTACTACCAAACATTCAGAATAGCTCATGAATCCAACCTTTTGTTTTGAATGCTACTAATCAACATTTACTATGGAAATTGGATTCTATAATACTAATGAACTAAAGAGGATAACATCAGATTGATCACGAAACTAACAAAGACATAGGGATGAAATTAAAGCAAGATAAAATAGCGCCTCACTGGATAACCCATGAACGTTGGCCTCTGCTTACCAAATTCTTATCACACCAGATTCATTAAATAACATTATTTTTTATGGCTCAGATTTTTCATTCCTTCCCCATGTTTTTCCCAGATCTGATTTCCTCATGCTTTTACCCAATTCCCATCTTCTATAAAATCACATTACTAAATGGAAAACAAACAAATTTAAAACCATTTGCTAACATAACAAATGCAGTAAACTTTAATCAAACAAGACATAGCGTGGTGAGTATCAACCAATGAAACAACACAAAGTATGAGCAAATTTGCATTATTCTCATTGAAATAAATCGAAGGTGTATATCATTCAATTAAAAATAGTACCTGGCCACAACAAACAAATGGGAGGAAACAGATCTCTGACTTTTGAGGGAGAATCAGTAACTATAATTAGGAGCTCATCTCTTAACCAAACAAAGCAACAAAAATGATTCCCAGTACAAAACCGCAACAAACATCCATAAATTCGAGACTCAACAGCCTTTTACAGATCCAGTGAAGAGTTCGTAAATTCAGCAATCAATTTCTCTCCAAAGCTTCTTCGAAATCCCAGTTTTCTTTCGTTTTTACTTCTTCTTTTTTTGTGATTTCAGATCTTCATTTGGATGCTTTTAGTGAGTAGGAAACTTTGATGTCCATCAATATATATTATGGGTGTATATTCATGGGTCCAAAAGGGAAGGGAAGAATTGTGTGAGTGAGAATAAAGTTTTGTGTATATGAAGAGTGTGTTGGAATTTTTGTGTGTTTGTTCAGAGATGATCCCCAAAATGGGGAAAGCGGCTCCTAGGTCTTCTAAAGGGGAATGCTCTTATCTGTTCTCTGCTGTGAAGAAAGGGGGAGGGATCAGATTCGCCTTCTTCAAGGAGGGGAGCTAAGGGAGTCGGCGGCTGGTTGGGGTATGTTTTCCGTTAGAGAGGGGAAGGGGTTCTGAATCGGCGGCTCAGCGAAGAAGAAGGACTCTTTTTTCTTTTTTTTCAATTGGGAGGGTCTGTTATGTGTGTTCCAGAAAGGGAAGGGGAATGGCTGTTAGGTATATAGAATTGGGGTGTGGGCTTGGGCTTTGGACAAGATAAAAGAGGGATTGGGTTTGGGTAGAATTTGGGGTAATTGGGCTGCTGGGATTGTGCTTTTTCTTTGATTTTAAATTCTAATCAAATTAATTAAAATCTAAATTAATTCCTAAATCAAATCTAATTTGTAAAACCTAATTATCTATTTCTAATATTTAAATAATTAATTTACTTAAAACCAATGAGATGAAATTACTAATTTAAGACTAAAAGCTAAAAATATAAAGCCCATGGTATTTTTGTGATTTGTTATTTAATAATGCAATTAATTCATGTAATTAGGTTCTAAATGCGATTAAGGTCTAAAATGCTATGCAAAGCAACATTGAACATTTTTTGGGGTTTTCTATAGTTTTAAGATATTAAATATGTAACTAAATGCAAAACCAAATAAAAAAACTCCTAAAATTCATAATAACCATTAAAATTATTTTTGGACTATTTTAGGAGTAATTGCCTATGTAGGAAAAAAATTAGGTACTTACAATGGCTTCATCTCACTTTTGTATACAACCTGGGGCTGAAGCTCTTCTGCATTGTCACCAAACTTCCTTGTAATGGCAAGTGAGGTGGGGAGGTTTTCTAGGCTTGGCCATATTAACCTTTTATAATCATTGTACCCTTCGGCAGGTACTCCCAGAATTTCTCCCAGTTCCTTGTACCCAATTTCTCCCAATTTCTCCCAATTTAAAGTCACCCCCTTTACACACTAGTGACTCTACCATTTTTTATCTTACAATTTTCCATGAACTCCACAATCTGAGTTATGGCAAGCACTCCATCCATGTGAAGGACATGTCCTTCCAACCCTGCATTTGTAGCTTTTTCAGCATCATCATCATGCCTTCCTCTTCCAAGTCCATGAGGAGTTTACCTTTCAAGATGGTTCTCTTCCTAAACTTAACCATCTTGTCCTTCTCTACATCAGATTCTTCTTCTTCTTCACTCTCTTCTTCCTCCATTACTTTCACTTTTCAAGACAGACCTGGTTCTTTTTGCCAAGGTAGAAGGTTCTGCTGACTTTGTTTTCGAAGGAGACTTTTTTTTGGAAGTCTTGATTTTCTTTGCTTTTGGAGTCACAACCTCCACCTCTTCTGCATCCTCTTCATCATGAAGGACCAGGTTTATCTCCTTAATTTCAACTGCCTCAACAGGCTCAACCACCTTCTTTTTTTTTCCATTTGTAGCAGCTTTTCTTTTGCTTTCTTTCAAGGCCTTCTCAAGTTCAGCCTCACTCTGCTTCTTCTGACTCCTTGTAGCTCTTCCTCTTATGGGAGGAGTCTCGACAGGGATAAAAGAGAGAGCCTTTTTTTTCTTGTTTGCCCTAGTAGTTCTAGGGATTTTAACTCATGAACTCTTCTTCCTTTTTAGATTATAGCTATCAGACACACGTTTCAGTAGATCTTCGAGGGGTTTCTGTACTGATGGAATAAGTTCTTGAACATTCTTTCCCAATCTAACCAACCCCTCAGCAGCTTCTCCAGACCCACTTCCCACTTTTTCTCTCAAACTTTCTTCTTCTCCAGCAGATTATTCACTCCATACTACCATAGCTCATGTTTCTTCAGTCAAACCAACGGAAGTGGGTAAAGATTCAGCCACTCCTTTTCTCATTCCCCTCACATCGCCTTGAGCACCCTCACTCTCTTTTTCTTTTTTCTTTTTTCTTTTTCTTTTTACCACCCAATTTGCTAGACTTAGTTGTTTCAACCCCAGCCATAGTTTCTACCAAAACAAACCTATTTTCTAGATTTTCAGCAACCTCACAGATAGTCTCAGATGTAATTTTTGGACGAGATGTTATATGCTCTATTTCAGATGAAATAATTTCTTCCCCCTCAGTTGCAGACTTAAAAGAATATTCAGATTTTTAGGGTTCATATACCTGACTTGCCTTCAGTTGCTCATTGATTTTCTTGATTTGTTCTCCTCCAGCGACTACTTTGCGAGCAAGCATCTTGAATCTTCCTTTCTTAGAGATAGGTGTGGTTGAGGGTGCGGTTGAAGGAATGGGTGTGGATTCTTTGGGTGGTGATGAGGGATTTTCAGAGGTGTTATCCATTGATAGTTAGAGGATGAGAGAAGATGATTATGTGTGTTTAGAAGATGAAAGAATATAGAGAGAATTGTTTGGCGGTTGTAAATTAGAAGTGAAGAAATGACTAAGGCCAAATCAATTTAAAAAGGGATAATTTTATTGGGTAATGACAGTTTTTTCAGAACCTCAGGAGTATAATCAAACTGGGAGTCAGTTTGAAAAGACGTTGAGGACTTTCCTTAGAATCTAAGTACTTATTGCGTTTTAGGACTCTCTTTGGGTGAAACTGGTTCATTTTGTAACGGATAAGCTCAAGGAGGTTAGGATTAAATGGTACTCTCCCTTTGATCATGATCCAAATATAATTATTCCAAAATATGCAGAGTGGAGAGTACGTACCATGTAATCTTGATGAACCAGGTTCTCTACTGAGAAATCTCTTATGTAAGTCTGAATTTTCCAAGAAAATAAAGATAATATCATTAGAGATTAACGAGATATTTTAGTACATGGCACAAGAGTATACTGATGAAAGTATGAGACTGAGCAAAATCTAATCTAATTATGTACAAAATTCACAGATTTTCTAACCAATTTTTGAGTTGGAGCTGGTTCCTTTTAGGTGATCTTAATCATCTCTAATTCTAACATGTTCCTTTCAAAGTGATCTCTACTTAGAGCTTTTATGAATATGTCAGTTATTTGATTATCAGTAGCACAAAATTCTACAATGATCAAACCCTTTTCATAGTTATCCCTAAAAGAGTGATGCCTAACATCTATGTGCATAGTTCTTTTGTGATGAACCAGGTTCTTGGTCATACTAATTGCACTAGTGTTATCACAAAAGATAGGGACACAACCTAAATCAATTTCAAAGTCCATTAATTACTGTTTGATCCACAACAATTGAGCACAACATGAGGCAGCAACAACATACCCAGCTTCAGCAGTAGATAAGTCCACATAATTTTACTTCTTGGTGGCTCAAGACATGAGCCAAGAAAGTGTGCCATACCTGAGGTGATCTTTCTATCCACAAGAAAACTTGCATAATCAGTATCAATATATCCCACTCAATTGAAATTACTACCTTTTGGATATCATAGACAAAGGTCAGTGGTGCCTTTTAGGTATCTCAAGATCCTCTTGACAACAGTCAAGTGAGACTCCTTTGGATTTGCTTGAAATCTAGCACAAAGGCCTACACTGAAAACAATGTCAAGTCTGCTAGCAGTGAGATATAACAAAAAGCCAATCATTCCCCTATACATCTTTTGATCAACAAATGAACCAGGTTCATCTACATCCAATTTTGTGGATGTTGCTATAGGAGTGTCAATTTCTTTGGAATCTTCCATTTTAAACCTTTTAAGTAACTTTTTTTACATACTTCTACTGATGGATCATAGTTCCATTTGAATTTTGTTTAATTTGTAAGCATAAAATGAAATTAAGCTCACCCATCATACTTATTTCAAATTCACTCCCTATTAGTTTAGCAAATTCTTTACATAACTTATCAGTAGTTGCTCCAAAGATTATATCATCAACATATATCTGAACTGCTAAGAGATTTTTACCTTTTTCTTTCAAGAATAAAGTATTGTCAATTTTACCTCTCTTGTAGCCATGCTCCAGCAAGAATTTTGATAATCGTTCATACCATGCTCTTGGAGCATGCTTGAGCCCGTAAAGTGCCTTGTCAAGCTTGTACACATGATGAGGACATTCATTGCTTTCAAATCCCGGAGGTTGCTTGACAAACACTTCCTCCTTCAGATAGCCATTGAGGAAGGCACTCTTGACATCCATCTGATGGAGAGTGAGTTCCAAGTAAGCAGCAAAGGCTATAATGAGTCTAATAGCTTCCAATCTTGCAACTGGAGCAAAAGTCTCATCACAGTCTATGCCCTCCTCTTGACTATATCCTTGAACCACCAATCTTTCCTTGCTTCTTGTAAGTGTTCCATCTTCGTCAAGTTTGTTTATGAAGACCCATTTTGTGCCAATTACTAATCTGTCCTTGGGTCTTGGTACCAGATGCCAAACTTGACTTCTTTCAAATTGGTTGAGTTCATCTTGCATTGCATTCGCCCAGTCTGCATCCTGCAAATCCTCAACAACATTTTTAGGTTCAATAAGAGATAAAAAAGCATCAAAAGCACAAAGATTCTTCAAGGAACTGGTTTTGATTCTAGAGGTTGGATCAGTAATTATGTTCTCAATGGGATGAAAACTTTGATACTTGTAAGTTTTCACAACCAGCTGGTTTCCCCTAGATGTTCCTTCAATGTTTTGTTGCTGAGGAATAGGTTCATGGACAGGTTCTCTCGAGGTTTGAGGATCAGTTCCTCTTTGTTCAGTTCCCCCTGTCAAGTTTCCCTGGGTGAAAGGACCTATTCCATCACCTGTTCCTTCCTCTGGTGCAGCTTCAGTTTGGGTTGTGGTTTTATTTGAGTTTCTTACCAGCCCAATTGCTTCATCATTATGTTCCTTCCTCTCAGAAAGAATGTTAGTTTCGTCAAAAATCACATGTACATTTTCTTCTACACACATAGTTCTTTTGTTATAAATCTTATAAGCTTTACTATGTGAAGAATATCCCAAGAATACTCCCTCATCACTTCTGGGATTAAACTTACCTAGGGAGTCTTTACCATTATTGTACACAAAGAACTTGCATCCAAATGCCCTAAGATGGGATATATTTGGCTTTCTCCCTTTAAGTAACTCATAGGGAGTCTTCTCAACAAGAGGTCTCTCCATGCACCTATTTATGATATAGCATGCAATGTTCATAGCTTCTGTCCAAAAACTATGGGGCAGTTTACTAGAAAGAAGCATAGTCCTAACCATTTCTTCTAATGTCCTATTTTGTTTTTCAACTACTCCATTTTGTTATGGAGTCCTAGGAGCAGAAACATTATGATTTATGCCATGATCATCACAAAATCCAGCAAATGTAGTATTCTCAAATTTAGTACCATGATCAGACCCAATTGATGTAAGTTGATTACCTAGTTGTTTCTGAGTTTTTCTAACAAAAGAAATGAACATGTCAAATGCTTCATCTTTAGATGTTAAAAATAATGTCAAAGTAAACCAAGAGTAATCATCAACAAGCACCATAATATATCTCTTGCCACCTCTGCTCAATGTTCTCATTGGTCTACAAAGATTCATATGGCCCAGTTCCATCGTCCTGGTGGTGCTTACCACTTTCTTGCTTTTGAAAGAGGATGTTACCTGCTTCCCCCTTGCACAAGCCTCACAAACTTTATCTTCTTTGAACTTAATATTAGGCAGCTCTATTACCAAGTCCTTTGAGACTAGTTTGTTGAGTTGACTTAAACTGGCATGTCCAAGTCTCTTGTGCCAACAGAGGGGATCATTATCCAACACACTTAAGCAAGTGAGTTCATTATCTGAAAGTGTGCACAGATCCACAACATATATGTTGTTCACTCTTTTTTCCTGCAAAACTATCTTGTCAGTGGTAAGATTAATCACAAAGCATTTTGTAGAGATGAATTCTACCATGTTACCTCTATCACACAATTGTGATATACTTATTAAACTGTACTTCAATCCATCTATCAAGTAGACATTCTCAATAGAGTGAGAATCAGTCTTACCTACCTTTCCAACCCCAATGATCTCAACTTTCTTCCCATTTCCAAATGAGACATTACCTCCATTAAGGTATTCAAGTGAAAGGAACTAGTTCATACTTCCTGTCATGTACTTTGAGCAGCCACTATCCATATACTATATTTGGCTGCTCCCCTTCACTTGGACCTGTAAAAGAAAATCAGGGGTTAGTCTTAGGAACCCAAACTATTTTGGGTCCCTTTCTATAGGCAAAAGGATGAATCAGATTCTTTTTAGCCTAACTTGGTAGCCTATTCTTCCCCTGAACAAATTCTTTGTTCTTTTGACTTGCCTTTTCTTTTGCAGTGCATTCACTTTTATAATGACTCTTTTTACCACAGTGTATGCAAATCTTGTTCTCAGGAAGTGTAAGATACTTTCTTTTGGGATCCCACTTAGGTGCCGGTTCCTAAAGCCAAGTCCTCCTCTGTTGCTACTATGGTGTTCTTGTAGCCATGAAAGTGCATCGGAGGATCTGTTCCATTTACAGGTTCTGTCTAGCTCATGCTTGACCTTGCTTAGATCCTCCTTTAAAATTCTTACCTGTTCATCTCTCTTGTACAACCATCCTTCATTTTTCCTATATTTTCTTCCAAAGTAAGTTGTGTGTGATCAACTGTATTTTTGCCTGTTCCTAGTTTCAATTTTAGATTTTCAGATCTAAGCTTTAGTATAGTTGAGTCAAGTGCATGAACCTAGTTATTCAACACAGTATTTTCACTTACAGTTTCCCTAACCTAAGTTCCAGGTTTTTGCACTTGGCCTTCAAAATCACACATTCTTTAGACAGTTGTTCCTTTTTGTTATTTACATCCTCAAAAATCCTCAATTAGCTCCAGTAGTAACTCACATAACCATTCTTTAGACAAAAAATTAATCTTATCTTTGGGATGAAGGACACTTACCTCAGTTTCTTCATCAGATTCTCCAATGGCCATAAGTGCTCGTTTATCCTCATCCTCACCATCTTAGCTTTCTCCCGTAGCAGCGACCATAGCCTTGGTTGATCCTTTGTTGTTGCTTTTTTCTTGGGTTGAACTTGTTCCTTCTTCCTGTTCCTTCGTTTGACTCTTTACTTCTTCCATTCAATTTCCCACAAAGGACAGTTCTTGATGTGTTGGTCAGTCTTTCCACACTTGTAGCATCCATCATTGGTTTGCTTCTCAGGAGCTTTTGACTTGCTATAGCTTCCACATTTTGAAGAACCCTTTCCTCTCCTAAGGTACTTCTTGAAGTCCTTGGTGATCATAGCCATTTCATCATCTTTCAGATCAGAACCTTCAGTGATTCTGAGTGTCAAGCTCCTTTCCTTCTTAGGCACATCCATTTTTATGGTTTGTCTCCTATGTTCATAGGCAGTGAGATTTCCAATTAATTCATTCAATGAGAGAGTGGTAATATTCTTTGATTCCAGGATGGCAGTGATTTTGCTCTCCCAAGTGATAGGCAAAATACTAGTCAGTATCTTCTCCACTCTATCTTTTTCAGGAATAATCCTTCCAAGAGATTTTAGCTCATTTGTCAGTGTAGTGAACCTTGTGTACATTTCTTGAATAATTTCTCCTTCCTTCATAGCAGAGTTCTCATACTGAGAGTACAGTAGAGTTTCTCTGGATCTCTTCACCTGAGGTGTTCCTTCGTGAGCCACTTGCAGTGTGTCCCAAATTTTCTTAGCAGTGACACATCTTTGGATTCTGCTGTACTCATCTGGACCAAGTCCACAAACAAGCCATTTCTTGTCTTTATCATTCTTCTCCCACTTTTTCAAGTCCTCAATAGTGCAATCCGCTCTTGTCTTTGGCATATCTACTCCTTCAGCATTTTCTTTCAAGGTAGTTAGTGGACCATCGATGATAATGTCTCATAGCTCATAGTCCTCTCCTACAATGTGATCTCTTATCCCGTTTTTCCACCAAGAGTAGTACTGGCCATTAAAGAGTGGTGGCCTAGGAATAGATTGCCCTTCCCAATTTCCAGGTGGTGCACTCATGTTGATCTTCTCCTAAGGCATAAGCCTCTTCAAGGATAACCTGTTCTGATATCAATTGATGTTTTGTACTTCAATACCACACGGGGGGGGGGGGGGGAGGGAGGGGATAATTTGTATGGTGTCCAATTTATCGCGTGCACAGATTATAGAAGGACCCAGTTCTTCTATGTGTTCCTTATACTACTGTAGTGGAATAATAAATGTGGAAAGTAAAGAACACAAGTAGTTTTATGTGAAAAATACCTGGCTCAAAAGGTAAACAAACCACGACCTACTACCCAGTAGGAGTTTTTCCAATACTTCACTAAATCACTGAGCCAAAAAATAACATTTACAAAACTCTTTGTAAACCTAAGGATTACCTCGAACCCTTTGTAGCAACCAACCTCTAACTGTTGCGACAACTTCAAGTTAACTCTAACTTGAATACAACATTCGGAGTACCTAGTACAATTACTTCTAGATAAAGCTGAAATGTATAATTTGAAACACCTACTATAATAAAACTAGAGTAAAAGACAAACACTTGGAACTTGTTCTTCTATCTGGTTCATGTAGCTTCAGGTTCGCACACTTGAATCACACAAAAATTGCTTGCAAAATGCCTTGCTATTTTACTCTCAACTCACGTTTAACTTCAGTGTTTGTACGTCCCTGTGAAATGAGAATATCCTGAAATATATAGAGTTAGTAGAATAGGAAATAACTAGAGTTCTAATGCTATACTCTTCCATGGTGGAAGAGTTCTAGTAATCTTCAACTTCTAACTCCTCCCTTTTTCTAGGATAAAGTTCTATTCGAGTAAGGAGTCCTTCTCCTTATCACTTATGCAACCTTTTCGTTCAGGAGATATCGGATATAACCAGTGGTGTATGCAAGATTTTTCATAAGCGGTGTCACAATTTGAAGAAATGAGCAAATAAATAACTTATTGTAGATATAAGCGGTGTCATTTTCTATATTTATCCCTAATATTTTTATTTTTCTTATACTTAACTAGTAAAAAAATTCGGCGAATCGGTGTCCCGTGACACCGCATAGGACAAGGTGTATACGCCCCTGGATATAACCACTTAAGCTTATCTCTTTCACGTGTATGCCTTGTGCTTGAATCTGCCCGTGTTTGCATACACTGTGTATGGACGTGATTCATGCTTGAGTTCCTTTGTCAATAATCAAAACAAACTTCACTTAGGCCAATGAACATGCATATACATGTCCTTTAACATTTCAACTTAAATAGAAAAAAGTAAACAATAAATGGATATGTCGGCTCATTTGGGACAGTTTGCGAGGTTCATAACATCTTTGAAGCTGTCATTTTTTGGTGTTAATTTGGTGGCTAAAATCACATGCACGTTAGAACAAAAGCTTATCTATGGGTAGTTTTTTGGCAAAGGTGAGTTAAAAATCCTGGGAACTATTAATAAAAGAGAAATATAGGAGACTTAGCTAAAGTTAAAAATCTTTTTTTTCTTTTAAGAAAATCTCATAAAAACATTTGCGTTTGACGTTTAAACTTTATGTTGTATTATGCTGTTTATCTTGGTGAAAAGTTTCGTTATTCTTTTCCTTTTCCTACTTTTGGTTCCTTGGCGATAAAATCACACTCCTATAGATTTCCATTTCGTCTCAGCATTATAAGGATCTTCTTATATATTGTCCATGGCGTTATATATTATTCACAACTTTAGTTAACGTTGGTATCCAAAACATTTACGTAAAGTTGGACAGATGTCCGAGTTTCAGTCCTTGTTAATTTTAGAACCAACAAAACGGCAAGCTGAGCTAATCAAGATGGCGACTTTAAACAAAAAATGGAGAGTCCACTAAAATAGAAAGAAAGGATGGGGGACAAAAAGATAAAAAGGAATAAGATCGCTGAAAAGTATGAATTCTTTATTTTTCTGGACTGGACTGTGGACAGTATTTGGAACGATCCAACTTTAATTCTCTTTGGACAAGGGCCCATGTACTTGTTTCATTATTTGTAAACTCCAAGCCGAAGAAACCTGAGGACCCGTAACAACAACAACAACCCAGTAGTGTGTACGCAGACTTTACCCCTACCTCAGGGTAGGGAGACTGTTTCCAATAGAAATCCGGTTCCCTCCTTCGAAGAACTCCCCATCTTGCTCTTGGGGTGACTCGAACTCACAACATCATGGTTGGAATTGGAAGGTGCTCACCGCTAGAGCAACCCATAACAAAATTCCTAAATTAGGTGCTTCATTCAACATTTCATAAAATGATCTTTATGCATAAAACTTTATTCATCATTCACAATTGTCCTCCGTTTAAGAAATCCACCTTTCATGTGCATGTACAAAGACATGGTAATAACAAACTATAGACATAGTCATCGGGCCACTGAGGTAACACATAACATGAACTTCCAATCCAAATCAACCATTATTTGATACAACATAATATGAAACATCATAGACAATATACAAGCTGTATAATCGTGATCATAATAAGCTTGAAGTATCAAAGCAAGAAATACGCTGTCTCTTGTTCGAATAGGTTGAATATTCTGGAAATGCAGAAACTTTGTCCAGGACAGAACTAAAAGCCTGTCGAGCAGAGGTTAAGAGAATTTCCCGAGCCTCGATATTGGCATGTCCTCCATCGATCACATTCGCGAAGACAAATATGTTCTTTACTCGACTTCCTAAGGTTGATATTTCTGACTTCACCAAATTTACGTGAAGGGAATTGATAACTTGTTTTAAATCTGACAAAAGCTCAGGCCTGTATTCACAACAAATGGATGCCTTGAAAAGACATGTTCCATCTCCTGCATTTTCAGCAATTGTTTCAACTCTTATTTCATCAGAGTCCAATGGAATGAAGAACCTTTCACTAACATGGCTTGCAGTTTCTTTCAATTGTTTCACTTGGCATATTACTTCAGCTAGCAGTGCTGCTTTGTCCATCTAAAGTAAAAGTTCCAATCTTCAGTTGAAGCTCAAAAGAAGTAAATTATCCACAATTTACTGCACAAGTAAGTTCCAAATCCTAACAATTTTTTAGCTTTTCAGTTTACCTCAATTTTCCAACAGCTTTATCATTTTCACTTGGCTTATTAAAGTGCTAGGATAAAATTTGCTTAGAACTTTGGCTTATTGTTATGGGACTGCAGTTCAGAAATAGTTATTCTGGAACAAAACGACATGAAAATGATCTTCTTAATTAATAGAAAATAAGTATTTAAGTCAAAAGGTTAGCTCACGGTTGTTAAGGTCATCTTGTCAGTTTTGCTCCAAAGTCCTAACTGCAATATAGTATAACTAATTAATTGGCGAACCAAGTCAAAAGATGATCAAGAGACACAGTCCTAACTACAATAATATAACTAATTAATTGAACAAATCAAAACGTGTTGGCATAGATCAACACATAGAGGTCAGCAGCCGACATTGTACTCTACTGGTTAACCTTAATTCAAAATTCTAAATTCTAATACAAATTAAGATATATAATATCAATACAAGTTTGGAAAGAACTTTGACCTTTATTCCAGAAACATTTACATTGATGAAAGGACCATATCCAACCAAAACATTTTGAACTTCACATAGCCGAACAAAGGGGGTAAGGAAACAGAAAGAAACAAATGAATAATAACTACACATCTATATAAATCTTGAAAGGGTAGTCACAGGCACATAAATGAAACAAGTAGGAAAAAAGCCGATTTATCTTTTGGTTACTAGGAACTTTTTGTCAATAGAAAACAGAGTAATGTGGTTTAAGCCTTCAAGATTATTTAAGAACCCAAAATGAAGTTCGCTTCTAATTCTTCTCGCTTGGGAATACAGCTTGTTATGTTACAATTCAAACAAGGTTAACCATTTAATTTACTTGATTTAGTAAGTGATACAACACTAATCTTTCAACAATTCACGACTAAAGAACAATTTAAGGAATTTTTACACTATCAAGCACGTAAGTGATAACTGCATTTAACGTTCATAAAACATGAGATTAATAACCAGAAAAATAAGACAGACATTTTCTGTGCAATACCATGATCAGAAAAGGAACAACATAAGAACCAAATTTCATACACCAGACAAGTAATCTAAAACCTCAGTTACTACTATCATTCTTATACTCTCCATTATCAACAGAAAGGGAGAACTTACTTTGTCAGAGGATGGCACAAGATTGCGAAGTGTGGCCAAATGAGCATTGATCCTCTCCCTTCTCCGTCTCTCTGCCTCGCTATGGCTCTTCAATGCAGCAATACTTTTTCCCTCTGATTTTCCAGTTTTCTTCCCAACTCTTCCACTAGCCTTCACCAACTCACCTTTCTCACTATCCAACACCAAATTTTGTGGAACCCCATTTGCCTCATTCTCATAAAATCCACCTAAATTCCCAGAAATCTGACAGTTCATTCTAACAAATTAATGCACACCAATACAATCCCTTTATATCTTTTCTTGTAGTTTATTATTGACTATTTCGCTATATTTCACATATCAAACAACAAGACTCAACAAACCATAAGTTATTAAAGCAAAGATTTTTAACCACTAGGATTCAATAACAAATTTGACAACTGAATGACACAAAATAAAAATGCAGAAAAATCTAAGGGTCAGCTCCAGGAGGTCGAGTTGTAGGAGCAAACCAGAAAGAGATCATTCGAGGGGCAATCTTGAAATATGAGCAAATCTTGGTGGCAGACAAAGTGGTGGTTTTTGTGATACTTGTGAACATAACTGCCATAGAAGAGGTAAAGGAAAAAGATAAAAATGTGCAGTTTTAAACAAATTATGGGGAAGACAAAAACTAGTAAGAAAACATCCACATTTTCTTTCTAATGGTCAGCATCTCGATGAATATGAGGTTGACCCTGTTGAGGAAATCGATGAATATACAAAGTAAACAAATCGAAACCCCAGATAAAAAGAAACAAAGATGCTGTACTTCGTTCGAATTTGTGTGTCGTTGAAAAGGACAAAGTAGACAGAAGACTTTTTGATGTTCTTGGTTTTTAGATACAGAGGATGCAAAAGTACTCTGGTCTGTGATAAAATTTGACTCTTCTCTGCCTGTGGCTTATGGGGTTTTAAGGAGGAGTTGATGATATAAATAGAGAATTGAAAATTTGCTAATTCAAGCAAACAAGATTAAAGAAATGTGTATTTTGTTGTAAATAAAAGACAACGTATACTTGAATTAAAAAATGAAAGCAAGTGGTTAAGTAAGTTGGCCCTTATGAGTGGAAACTTCTAAAATTAAAATTAGATTACGAATATGCCCATTAAAAACTGGGTGACAGTTTTGTTCTTCAATCAATCACAACTCTATATAAAACTTTGTACAAAAATATAAACTTACATTCTAATAAAATAACAAAAAGGTAAAGATATTCAATAGTAAATATTAGTAATAATTAATCACTATGATAATGGTGTTGAGTCTCTTCAATTAGCTGCAATACATATATATGTTAGAGCTAATTTTAGCCGTCCCCGTATTCTATCTTATTTATTTTCTCTTATCTGACCTTTAAGTTTTGTATGCATTCTAAATGAATTCTTAATATATATTCTATAAAGATAACAATTTTAAAAAAAAAAAATAACTAAAAAGTAAAAGTAAAATCTGAAAATTAGAACATGTGAAGCCGTTGATGGCCACAAATGAGAAATATATTTACATGACCAGCTCTTACAGTCATTTTGAATTTTAGTTTTCTTGTCAAAATTCAAACATGAAACATTTCATTAGTAAAGGTAAAAGAGTCACACGTGTAAGTTCAATTGCTTTATCAAATAAAAGTAATGGTTTGATCACAAAATTTATTATTACATCATAAATCTGTATTTTGTATCCCAAAGAATGAAAACGTACATAGCGAAGAATTATTTCATCCGTTGCAGAAAATCATTAGAGAGTAATTAACTTGTGATCAATGATCACCAAACATCTATAAGTATTTTGTAATGCTCTTACCATTAAAAAAGTTGTTTTTGATCTTCTGGTTTCACTTTATCAAAGCCTTCTCTGTAAGCTTAATGGAATCACTAGGAGCTGAGCGAAGGTTTTGCAAAACTTTTCAGCTTCTTAGCTAGCGTTTGACCATAGATTTTCAAATTTATTCTGAAATTTTAATTTGGGTGAAGTTTGGTTTAAAGATAAAAATGTGTTTGGACATCTGTTTTGGGTGAAGTTTGGTTTGGAAAAACATGAAACATGACTTATACTCACAAATTCTAAAAACTATCACAAATACCCAACAGTACCATTATCAATAACAGTCATTATATTATCGCAAACCATAGTCCTGAACATAAATAAATTTGATACAAAATTATCATTTTAATAATGAACTACATGATACACTATCAGATAACCGAGAAGACGAAGCAACATCGTTACAAAATAATAAATGGTGGGATCTTTTATAAAATACAAAAAAATTGGGGCAATTTTTAAAAAATACAATAGTGATATTTTGGCCCAAAACCAGCTATTTCTAAATTTTGCCAAATATTGAGCTGGTTTTGGTATTTGGCCAAAATATAGGTAAAATCTATGACCAAACATGTGTTTGCCAAATAAAACTCAAGTTTATTTTGGCAAAATCTATAGCCAAACGGGTCCTGAGACTCGACCAAATCACTAAGAGATAAAAGTGGTGGGATACAATAACAGAAAGTTACTTGAAACTATTTCAAAATTTTTATAGTCTTGTTTCTTCTATAGGAAAAGTTAAAAAGAAATAGTAACTTTATCTTCTTTTCATTTCTTGTAAGCTTCAAAGTTAGCATCCTTTTATCTTTAGCCAATTCTATGTAATATGGAGTAGGAATGTGAAATTGTTCTTCATATTGTCTTATGCAGTGATCTTATTCGAGAGAACAAATCGTGGCACAATATTAATTAGAAGTATTATACAGTCATCCCCCTTTACTTTTTTCTTTACTTTTAATTATAAGACGTCATTTCATGGATCGTTCGCACTCTACTTAGTGTTGTTAGAAGATTTCAGTATATTAAATAAATTCTTTTGTTTTCTTACCCAAAACGAAATTGCTAAACTATTCTAATATTATTTCTACTACCATTATAAAATATTTATATTGATTATTATGGAATACACGGGCAACGCACGTGTCCAGAAACTAGTTGTTTAAAATATTGGATAAAGGTGTGAGTGTTCAACATATTAATGATTTTAAATGTTGCCCTTGTCATTTTACCTTTAAAAGAAGAAAATACGTTAAAGAAAAACTTATGTAGTGTTTCTACGTAATGAAAGGTTACAACGTGCATTGGTTGGTTCTAATATAACCCCTACTGCTTAAAAAGGGTGTTTATAACTTTATATTCACAGGGATGCTTAGGGACGCCTCTGACTCCAGTAAATTTTGAAGGATATTGAATGGTTTTACCCATTCAAATGTCTTAGGCAGGGGCCTTTTAGAAGGCAGATTGGGCAAGTGTTGGGGATTTTGTGAGTTGGTGACTGCCAAGGGTGGCAGCACCTTGCCAAACTCGAGATTTCCCTTTGTAATTCATTATTATAAAAGATTGGAAGAGTGTTCTCGTAATTCTATGTGTGTTTTACATGTTTTTTGTTGTTTTGAAATTATTCTAAGTGTTAAACTTCGAAAGCGAAAAGAAAACGGATGAAGACTGAGCCAAGTAGGGATTTGACTGCCGCACATGAGTGAGCGGGTTTTCTGCCGACGGAAAACGCCCCTGTGATACTATTGATAGGATTGAAACTCGGACAAGTCTCAACGAAGAGGAAAAAAAGAAGCAAAAAAGTAATGCACAAAATATCAAAACAAAGAAAAAAGTATAAGTGATAATAAACTAAAACTTCAGCACCCCTCCCAAATCTCTCACACACTTTGTCTAGCCTCTCACAAAGTCATTAGGGTTTTAAGCATTTCAGTTTCATAGAATAAAACTTAGCTGCGCAATTATGATTAGAATACGGTTAAGCTAGCAATCGACCAGTAGAGTAGTTGAGAATTGCAATGATAGATTTTGAACGTTGCAATAAAATAAAATTGCATTTCCCTAGTATTTAATATTATTCAGAATAGGTCCGAAGTCAAAAACCGCAAGAAACATTAGCTCATCATATAAAAGCTTAAAAATATTAATTAATTCTTTTATAAGTATTTGAAGTTGTGAGCCATTTTAGCTCTTAACATGTGTATATTTAAATTTCAACTTTGAAAGTTGATATTAATCACTCCAAGATTTTATTTTAAAAAAAAACTAAAGAGAAATGTCAAACTCAACTTAGGTATTTTTTTAAAAAGTAAAATCTCTTCTTGTACGCCAATAAAGAGTCAAATTTGAAATATTCTGGTTTTAGAATCTCAACTCCATTGATAATTGATTGATTCTTAAACAATACTCCCTCCGGCCCACACTAAGTGATAATTTTAACTCTGGCACACCCATTAAGGAAATACAAATTTTAGAGAAAAAAAGATGTATTCACTAAATTAACCTTAATTAATTAATTATTACCTTGACACATTGGAATATGTAAATAAANCAATACTCCCTCCGGCCCACACTAAGTGATAATTTTAACTCTGGCACACCCATTAAGGAAATACGAATTTTAGAGAAAAAAAAGATGTATTCACTAAATTAACCTTAATTAATTAATTATTACCTTGACACATTGGAATATGTAAATAAAGAAAAATTTTGAAAAGATAAAATTAATTTCTTCTTGATTATGTAAATGGACACTTATTTTGGACCAAAATAAAAAGGTAAAATGATCACTTATTATGGATCGGGGAGTATAATTAACTAGCAAGTTAATATCCTCATAAGAATAATTTAAATAAGCAATGGACGCAACCCCCACCCCCAATCAACTCTCAATTCTCCGATTACCTTTCGATCAACAATTAATTGCTTTATTTCTTTTTGAAGTTCATATTATAGTCCTTGATCTGGATTGCAACTTCTAAATCCTAACCAATAAGTGTTGAGATGGTTAAAATAATTGTACTCATATTAGTTGCTGAAAAGTGACTGGCATATGTTTTCTGAAAGAGAATTATTGCTCATAATTATCTACCTATGACTTGCATTTAGAAAATTTTATCATATTTTCTCAATGGAATGTAAATGTACACAATTAGTTGCTAGCAACCGTGACGAGCTCGTTATTTCTAATTGGTAGACTTCCTTTTCAGGTAGGTTTTGAAGGTGTTCAGAGCTCATCATCCATGACGTGGCATCTGATGCTTACAAAGTCCCCCCAACCAAACAAAAAAAAAGAAGAAGAAGAAGAGATTCGACTAAACCAAGTCCGAGTTAAAGTAGTCCACTCAATTCATTTATTACGAAATTATTACTCCACTCTTTATAGCTTGTTAATTATCATGGTGGAACAGAGAGTTGAGAGTCAACAATTAATATTATTAGTTAGTTAACTGTCAGAGTTCGAGTTAGTTAGGAGTATATAATACTGGAGTATACAATATCGAAATCACTTCTCACTTGTTATATATTCCCTCCGTTCACTTTCACTTGACATGTATACTAAAAATATATTTTCATTTTTACTTCTCAGAGAAGACAAATTTTTTTTCCTGTTATACCCACAGTATTTATTACTCATTTCAAATCATTTTTTCAAATCCAATAAAATATGCATCAATTAATATGGGTATCATGGTAAATTATGTACTTCATTTATTATTTCTTAAAGGGCATGAAAAGTCAAAACGTGCCAAGTAAAAGTGAACGGAGGGAGTATATGTTAAAGGGTGCGGTCATTTGATAAAAACATTTAAACCAATAGAGAACATATTTTTAACATGTTCTCTTATATGCGGGCTTGATTTTTTTTCAAAAATCAAGTACGTGAATATTTTTTTATAATGAATGGCAAGACTCAAATTCGTAACTTTTACTTTCTACTTATATCATATTGAAGTGTGTGATTTCATCCATAAACTTCAAACTATTAAAGAAAGTTCACTTACTCTTCAACTAGTTATAAAGGCATACCCAAGACCAAGAGATGAAAAGAAGAAAGTGATTCCTCTAATAGAGATAGATGCTTCCACCTTCCGATATTGTGTCCAATTAAATCATTTAAAAACTTCAAACTATTAAAGAAAGCTCACTTACCCTTCAACTAGTTATAAAGGCATACCCAAGAGGTGAACAGAAGAAGAAAGTGATTCCTCTCCTATAGATAGATGCATTCGATCTTTCCATATTGTATCCAATTAAATATTCAAACAACGCATTTTGTGTCCAGTCTTATTATCAAAATTGAATAGAGAATCTTATGTAACAGAATTAAGTGTTGATAGACATATGTGTGAATCTTTTCGAGTATTTTGCGTGAGAATACTTGGATTATTTTCGGGTTAATTATCAATAGCTCTATATACACTTATTATATTTATGATATAGCGGAAATACAAAAAAACAATAAAATGATATAGCGGAAATGGTTCTTCACTTGCGGATGTAGGTCTACTTTCATTTCAGTTAGTACTAGAACAATATATCTTAAATGATGACTTGTCTAATTCCACATTACCCAAACTTCCAGCCTAAACAATTCTATTCTATACTTGGAATTTCCTTTCATCAGATACACTGTGATAACTTTATTATAAATGACAGATCCTGAGATCAGTGCACTATCCAGGTAATTTTCTCATATTTTTAGTTGTTAGCCCAAATAGACTCGGCCCATCCCACCAAATTCAAGTATAATGTCCAGTACAGAAAAGCCCAAAAATAGCATGACAATCCCATCATGATACT
>AWOL01S0028025.1:33457-44234 GCA_000715115.1 Nicotiana otophora | reverse complement strand
AAAAAAAGGAAAAGTTAAAGGGAAATACCAAGAAGACCAAAGTAGCTCAAATAGTCATATGAATGAGCTGCCACATAGCAGAGAGATAGAGATGCTATCATCAACCATTTCTTCCCTAAATTTGCCACCAAGAACCCAACTTTCCTCCCCAAACCCTCCATTTTTTCCTCAAAGATACAATCTTGCACCTTTCCACAATATGACATCTTCTCCATTTTCTGGAGGGTTAATTAACTTGAGGGTAAATTCACCAACTGCAATTGGCAGTAAAAGTGATTCTGTAAATAGTGGGTTTTATACACTAATGGAGTACATGGGCAAAGAAGGAGAGGCTGATGACTTGGTAGTGTTGTTTGGTCACTTAGAGTATGCCTCCAAGAAAATTGCAGCACTTGTTGCTTCCCCTTTCAATTCCAGCCTCAGCAAGAATATTGTTGGCACTGGGACTTCTTCTTCTGATAGAGATAAGCCTAAGCCTCTTGATTTAGTCTCGGTATGCCTATGCTCTATGAGCATTTCTTCATTTCCGTTATTTTAGTATCAGCATATTTTGTTTTCATGGTCAATGGAATTTTTTTTTTATGTGTCATTTTAATGCAATGGTCTAGTTTTAGAGTACCTGATTTTGCCTTAATATTTAGTATTGGAATGAAATGGACTCCATAGAGTGGAATGGACAGAGTATTTCATGTAGCTTGACTCCGACTAGTTTGAGATTGAGGAATAGTTGATTGATTAGTGTTATTTCACTTATTTGCAATAGGTTGTATCATGTATGCAATTCACATTTTCCCATTTTTCTTTTTTGAGTTTATTCTCTGTTTGTGCAATCTTCTTTTAATGAATTAGGAAGTAGGCATTCTAATGCAATAAGAGCTGTAGAATTTCTTGTTTTAGCTGTCAATGCTACATATTTTTCCTTCCTAACCCTTTTCAATCTTTTAACGACCATTCTCAATGCACAATTTCGTTTGAGACCTCTGATCGGTGTGCTTCTCTGGTGTTTCATATATTATGAAACCAGGAATCGTCTCATGTTCTAAAACCTCTTTTTTGTGTGTTTGTTCAGAACGAGATTATATTGTCATCTCTTAGAAATTCGGGAAAAGTTGCTGTAATGGCCTCAGAAGAAGACGAGGGTCCTGTGTGGATAACTGATGATGGACCCTTTGTGGTTGTCATGGATCCATTAGATGGTTCCCGAAATATTGATGCCTCAATACCCACAGGGACGATATTCGGGATTTACAGACGTCTCGTGGAAATTGATCATCTTCCAGTGGAGGAAAAGGCCTCGCTGAACTGCCTTCAGAGTGGAGCAAAGCTTGTTGCTGCAGCTTATGTTCTCTATTCGTCAGCCACAATACTCTGTGCCAGTTTTGGTTCTGGAACGCATGCATTCACATTGGATCATACAACCGGAGATTTCCTCATGACACATCCTAACATCAGCATTCCTCCTCGAGGTATTGCTATTTCTTTATTTCCTTCCTCCATATCCATTGCATATTACATATTCTGAACTGATAATTATGTCGTTACCATTTTATGGCAGGGCAAATTTATTCAGTTAATGATGCTCGGTATTTTGACTGGCCTGAAGGTTTAAGACAGTATATTGACACCATAAGACAAGGGAAGGGAAAACTTCCTAAGAAGTACTCAGCCAGATATATATGTTCTCTGGTGGCGGATTTTCATCGGACTCTTTTATATGGGGGAGTGGCAATGAATCCAAGGGACCACCTTCGTCTTGTTTATGAAGCAAATCCTCTGAGTTTCTTAGCGGAAAAGGCTGGAGGTAGAGGTTCAGATGGTAAAAACAGAATTTTGTCTATTCAGCCTGTCAAGCTACACCAAAGACTTCCTCTATTTTTGGGTAGTCCAGAGGATATAGAAGAATTACAGAGTTATGGGGATGTTCAGCAGAAAGTAAACCCTGGTTACGACCTTTAATACCTTGGTCATCTTTCATGCATTTCAGACTTTGTTCTTGTACAGCTCATCTCTCTTTCACGTGTAAATGTTTTCCTTAGGCAGTTTTTAGCTAGCAGATATGCTCTTCGCTGGAATAAACATGTGATTTCTTTACTTAGTCTTGAAGATTTTCACATGATGAACTTCATGTATCTTTAAAGCACCTTAAACTTTTAAAGAAATTTACTGTAAATTTTGTTTGGATTAATGTTCGTGGGCTGCATTTGGAAGTGTATCATATGCTAAACAAGGGACTTTGAGTTTAGGGTCACGACTAACAATTACTCGTCAGATAAATATTAGTGCATTCTCCAAATCCTTTCTCCATTGCTATGATTGAGAACTTCTTTCTTGTTAATCCTTTTAGCTTCTCGGTTTCTTTATCTTTTCTGCATCTCAATGGAAAAACATGGATTATGAAACATGACTGTTGTTGACCAACTTCTCTCAATCTGTTTCCGGAACAGCTCATGATCTAAGTTGGACTCGATGTTGGTACTGATTGTTTTGCTTTTAAAGCTAGCATTGCTCTATATCTTTTGTTCCACTTTTTGTTTCATATGAGAAGCTTCTTATCAATCATCTGGAGGCAGTCCTACCATTGTTTTCTTTATCTCTTTTGTTCTAACAAAGTATTTGCCATTTGGCATGTCTCTGTTCATACTAGCTTATATAGAACTTCCTTTAACAACATGATACTGCTGTGAATTCTGGTGTTTCAGTTATTCGGAATGTATAAAGTTTGGTTGTGTTCCCTACCCTGCTATGTTACTTGTAATGCTTATCCATTAGTTCTATTGAACTCATTACTTCATCAGAATGTTGCACGATGTGCTATGCTTGAAATTTTGTCTCCTATTTTGTAGTGGGAGTTAAGGGTTTTATGAATGGTTTTTGTATTTGTCATCCGCTGTTGCTAAAATTTTCACGTTAAATTAACCTTCAATCTTTTGTCATTCTCCTCTTATATTGTTATGACCAATGTTATTCACAATGGGTACCTTCTCATCACTGAAGCAACCATCTTACCTTTTAGACACCAGGTAACCTATTGTTTTTCGGACAATAAGTTACCATTTCATCCTTGGCCAGTATCCAGTTACGCTCTATCGTGGAACTCTAACTGAGCTGAGTAAGTGTCATCCATAGGCTGGAAAAAAGAATATCAGGTCGGTCAGCGGGTTTGAGACTAATCGTACAGTGTCTGAAGTGATAGTGACACCATGCATATTTGAGGCAGGGTCAAAAGACGAAGAAACTGTTGGAATACATCTGCAACAGTTCCCCTTTGTGTATCTTTCGGTCCTTATGGCAAGGAAGGAATAGAGCTGCTTTGAAAACAAGTTTTGAACAGTGTATGCTTTAAAAAGTAGGATCCTGCAAATGTTATGTTCTTGGTGTACTATGCAGTTCCTTTTGGATGTAAATTTTTTTGTTGGACTTTTTGGACTCCCTGCGCATTTGAGGGGACAGAAGTATTTTTGCTGTACATATTGGCACCTTCTTGGTGCAATTAATGCACAGTCAAATTACTTTTCCAAATTAAATAATGACAACCCCCGTGGACAATAGGTTTTGTGATTCGTTTATTCTGGCTTCCCCCAAGTATTCATAGAAGCGTAGCTCTAAAAGCTCAAGTCCTAAAGCCAACTCATGGATCCTGCAAATACCTAACAGAGAATATTGTCTATTCAGCATTTGGAAGTGTTAAAACTGCTTGAATTGGTTTCTTGGTGAGTCCTAGGAGAAGGTACATCTCAACTGGCTTCTGAAAGAGTTCCTAGAATGGAGTCAGGTGAGCTTTAAAACCTCTTAAAGTTCTCATTGATATAAATTTGCAACCCTTTATATTGTAGCTCGCATGCTCAGACAGGTCAAACCTTTCTGGTCGCATGCCAGTCATTTTGGGACTAGAAGCTGGTTCCCATTTTTCATTTTAGTAAGTGCTTAAAGTGTGAAAATGAATAGCCTATCTACGTGCAGGACTCACAAAATTCGGAAATGAAGGTAATTTTGGCGCACTTTGCTTCTTAGTTTTTGAGAACTCGAGGAATGGTAACTGGTGTTGAATGTTACGTTGTATTAATCAAAAGTATTGTTAATTTTTAAAGGAAAAACTAAGCTGCTAATAATAGTATCACCCATCAGAATCTAAGTACCTCTGATGTAGAATGATGTTCTGCACATAAGAGCGAAAAATGTAGTTTGTTGCCCGTAATTCTAATGTTTACAGTAGAGGTATATCACCCTATGAACTTGTTATTCAGGAAAGTTACAAATGAGGTAAAGCCACACTATGCGCACATGAACTAAAAAGGACTAAGCATCAACTATTGTCATCCGCAGATTTGCTTGTCACAATGTTGTGTGCCATCATCTGTTTTTACTGATAATGCTGACATGCACAATATTACCTTGGATCTTTTGCTTAAATAAAAAATTTCAATATTACTTTTCATTACCCTTCTGAAACTCTAGCCTTTTGATGTGCTGAATGAACTGGTCTATGTAACTATCGTGGAGCCTGTGGTCACTAAAAATCTTTTGTACTTGAGCAGCTCTTGACCTCAATTTTTGTCCCTCGTCGGTATTCATCACTAATCTTATTGAGTTGGCTACAATGTCCTTGCAGAAGGAACCGTCTTCATTCCTTGGAACTTCGTGGCCTATCTCCTTTTCCACTAACAGCTTTGCATTAAGTCCTTGATCAGCAACCATCGGAATGAGAATCAGACGGTGCCCAAAGCTAAGAGCTTCAATAATGGTACCCCAACCAGAATGGAAAAGGCATCCTCCAATGGAAGGATGAGCTAGTATATCCTGTTGAGGTGCCCAACCAAGACTAACAATCCCCTGGTTTGATACTCGAGAGAGAAAACCTGTAGGTAATACTTCTTGATACTCTACGCCTTCTGGTTTTCTCAGAATCCATAGGAAGGTTTGCTCTGAAAGCTCAAGAGCACAAGCCAACTCATGGATTTCCTTATTAGGCATCTTATACTCACTTCCGAAGCCAACAAATACCACAGACTTGGACTTTTGTTTATCCAGCCATCTGAAAATATGAGACCATCCTGAATCTGTTTGTGGCTGAGTCCCAGTTTCGGGTGCTGGTGAAAGTATGCCGATAGGTAAAACTGGTCTCTGATAAAGATCCTCAATTAGATTTATATATTTCTCTTCGAACTCATTGCAACTTCTCACTACAACAAATTTACATCCCTCCACAATTTTGGCTATACGTTGCCCACTGGATACACCAGATGCATCAGGACAATGAGTGTTATGCATCATTGTTGATGCATAATCAGGCCTGTGGGCTACCAGAGAGTGGAAGTTGAACCAAGGCGGAGGATGTACAAAATGTTCAGGGCGGGTACGTAGGGTGCCATTTTTAAGTTCAACAGGTGGTCCCAGGTAAGTTAATGTTGAGGCTGTGTACACACTAAAGAAGGCAGTGGACACACCATATTTAGCAGCAATTTCTGGAATCCAGAACGGAGCAAAGTCGATCAGTATCAAGTCTGGCAGATTCTCAAGCAGCAACTCTTCAAATGGTAGGGCTAATTTGTCATATGCCTTTTTCAGGTACTGTATTTCCTCTGGTTGAAGATCAACGGTAGCCTCACAATTCACTGGCAGGCCACCTACCGATGGCAATGGGATCTCCAGCAGCTTTATTCTATCTCCTAAACTTGAGGGAATAGGGGGTAATCTCTGCAGGTTTTTTGGGGTGGAAACAAAGGAAACGTGTATCCCTTTTGCTGCCAATTTCTTTGATAATTCAAGGAAAGGTAGCATATGGCCAAAGGCTAACCATGGGAACACCATCACATGGTAGTTCTTGGTGGCCATAGATATACTTTTCAAAAACAAACTAGCTGTTAAATGTGGAAAGCTACCAATGTGATATTATTTTTCGGGACGGTTGACCTTTAAATACAAAGGAAGTAGACGAATAACATATTTCACATGACATGCTTGATAATCTCTTTGCTCTGGACTCCTAAGTTATAAAGAGTGCATTTTATGTTCAGTCTTATGAGTTTTTGTATTCACAATCTTTAAGTGTTCCACTATTTCAGCAGATTACGTTCTGGAAGTTGATGTGATTAACAGTTCTTTACGCATTTTTTAATCTTTGCTTCAGATTGCTTATTTTTGTTTCTCATCAAATCAGAAGCTTCCAAGAATTAGTTCATGACGAAATAAATAATAGAAGCTTCTTTCTTGCTCCAGGCTATACAAATTATTAACCTTAACACTCAAAAATTTCATAAAATCTTCAATGCAAAACACTACTTTTGATTGTGACAGTATTATCAATCTCTAATAAATGTATTTCTAAAAAGTGACCTGTCAATAAATAGATAAATAAATAAAATGTAGTCTAGAAAATATTTTTCACTCACCATCTAAATACCAAAGAACAATTTTTAAGATCATTTTTCGGGGAATCGTTTTCGAAGAGTACAGCTTCCTTCATAAACCACACAAGTTAACGTTTATTTTTGGCAAAATACATAATAAGACCCATTAAACTTGTCCAAAAAACAGGTTTAAACACTTAAATTAAACGGATATTCTTTTACCCTCCTAAACATATTTGGAATGAATTATTTCACCACCTAAAATATGAATACCAGTCTCACTATATGAGGTGTTTTTCCCACGCGCCAAGTCAGGCACCATGTCAGCGCCAAGTCAGAAATTTTCTATCTTTTGTAATTTTTACTCTTTTTCTTTTCTATTTTTCTTACTTCTAACACCCAGCCTCATATTGTGCCAAAATGGTATTTCCTACCGATCCATGCCGTTCTTCGTAAGTATACCTGACAAAGTTTTAATATAATTTTGCTTGAACAAACTTATACAATAAACTGACAAATAAATAATTTTAATGACATTTTGGGTATTCCAAGCGCAAGCTTTGAAGCAAACTGAAGAATATTTGTTGCCATTTTCCTAGTTTCGGCGACATCTCCAACATGCCTCATCTTCTTCTCTACGTTCAAAACCGCTTCTATTTGCGGCTCCAATTCAAAAATTCAAATGAATAAATAGAGGAATAGATCGAAAATTAAGCACGAAATATATAAATCGAACATTTACCATATTGATTTTTTGAGTTTTTTGGAGTCCGATTGAGATCGATTTTGAAACCCTAGAAGAGAGACATAAAGAGAGAGAGACTTGTGTTTGAAGACTTTTAACTTTGGGTGTTGATGGATTTTATTGGGTGCAATTTATGGAGTCTGTATCTAAAATTTGGGGTAATTTGGTGAAGGATTTGGGTGGTTTCGAGTTAGATTAAAGCTTCAATAGGTTACTGCACTATTTGTGAAGAAGAAAGGGACGAGGGGTGAGGAAGAAGGAGAAAGAAGAGGGGGCTCCACTTTTTATTTTAATTTTCTGTTATGTACGCGCTTTTAATTTATTTTCTTTCTATTTTTTTGCCACATCAGCTGTTAAGGAAAAACATAATTCACTTCTAATGTGTTTAGAGAGGTAAAAGAACACACGTTTAGTTTAAGTGTTCAAACCTATTTTTTGGACAAATTTAACGGAGTCTTTATGTATTTTGCCTTTATTTTTTGTTGATTGCCTTTTCATTTTCTTGGTCATTTCTGGATGGGAAATGTTAAGCCATTGCAACTAGGGTTGTTCAAAAGCGAACAGAAACTGTTAACCGAACCGATGGCTTATTGGCTTATTGGTATCGGATTATCGGGGTAATAGACGGTGAACAGATTGAGATTTTATAATTAACGGCTTAACGGTTTGGGGGCGGATTACTTAATTTTCTTATCGGGTAAATCGTTAACCTGTTATGAATTTTTATATTTACACTTTTATCCCTATGTATATAAAGTACTATTGAACCCCTATATATTTACACTTTATTTGACCAAAACAGTCTTGATATCGATTTCTATCTGCCATAGGTACTTAAGAATGCATTACATATTAGATGGAAAAGCTGTCAAGACTTGCATCAGTTGGACTTCTTCCCTCACAGAACAAACAGAAGAGGAAATCAAAGGAAAGGTTATCACTAAGGGGATTGAAGTATGATGATCCTTTCTCGAACAATTCTTTGTCATGCAACTTAGCAAGTGTGGACAACTGGTGGCCATTATATGTTCTAATACCTTTTGTTAGATGAACAGGAGGATGATTGATAAGTTTTGTGGAATTGATTAGTGATCATATTGTAGTTCAATGAACTAGAAGTACTTGACTGGATTGTTTGGTTTTATGTCCTTTTTTAAAGTTTGCTTTTCTGAAAAAACGAATGTCCTTTTTTGTCTTGTGTAGAACAAATGTTTGATTGATTATTGAACTTGGTTAATACGTGTATGAGTAGTCTTGAAGATTCTTCAATTCAAAAATACCATTTGGTTAGATCTTAGATGGTATTAAAATTTTGGTATTGTTTGAAACTGTTTGGTATTTGATTGAATGATTATTCAAAAAATTACTATTTGGTTTAGCCGATAAGCCGCCTAATAATCACCCGATAATTATTAATCTGATACCAATCTGCCCGTTGTCTTATTGGATGGCTAGCGGATTACTATATTTATAATCCGATAACCGTTAAGCCGAATCGTTAAGCGTAATTATCTGCCCGATAAGCACCCCTAATTGCAACTACGCAATACAGGTATGCAGATCGGTTTGTTACATTAGGTAAACCTTAATTTAAAGGGATTTTGGCATGGTATGACAATGTACCCACATAATTAGCAGAAAAAAATCATACTTATAAATATTGACACCAGGTAGCCAATAAATATTTATCACTACAAAAATGTGTATATCACAACTTTATTTTTACTTTTTGTGTATATCAAAATGTATATTAAAATTTGATTTTCATTATTTGTTTATCTAAAATATAAAATTATAAAGAAAGTTATTTAAAATTTATTTTCGTCTCTATATCAATGTATATCATAATAAACATAATTGTATTGTTTATATATGGCCGTGTATAATACATCGAATATGTGTATAACAAAATGGATATCACAAGTTTATTTTCCTTCTTTGTGTATATCAAAAATTTATTTTTCTTCTTTGTATATCAAAATATATATCAAAAAAATTATTTACTCCCACAACTTGCTCTGAAGATGTTATATCAAAAAATTATTTTCCTTCTTTGATCAAGAATAAAATTGAAGTAAGTTTATTCGGAATGAATTTCGCGCTCTTAAAATCAAATTGGACGATTTGATTTCCATTTAACCTTATAGTACCAAATCTAATAACGTATATCACAATATATAATGTAATATACATACAAATACACATGGTGATATATATAGATGTACGCGATCTCAAACACACGTAAGTCGATATACAATATGTATATATATTTATTTCATGTATATCATGCATTTATATACCTGTCTATGTATATCAATGGAAATATTGTGTGATATACACTGACATACAATATGATGTACATGTCTATGTATATCAATAAAAATCTTATGTTATATACAAACTGATATATAATAGCCAAAACACGTATTGGTGATTATTTGCGAAATGTATATCACAATTTTATTTTCGTTCTTTGTGTATATCAAAATGATTATTAAAATTTTATTTTCACTATTTGTATATCCAAACTATGAATTTATAAATATAGTTATCCAAAATTTATTGTTGTCTCTATACCAATATATATCATAATAAAAATAATTATATTATTTGTATATCGCAGTGTATAACATGTTAAATAATGTGTATACCTATATATATATCATAAATTTATTTTCCTTCTTTATGTATATCAAAAATTATTTTCCATCTTTGTATATCAAAATATATATTAAAAATTTATTTACTCCCACAATTATATTTATGTCTTAGAACTTGCTATAAACTTATAGGTTACTCCCAAATTTGAGGAATGTAAAGATTATTCGAGGAATAGTAATTCAAAACCTTTTAGGAATAAATTAATTTGTGAATTTTTTGCATAACATTTTGGTTAGCTAATGACTTTGGACTCACACACCACCATTGGATTGCAGCCGATATTGAAATAGATGAGTAGTATTTGAATAGGAAGTATCTGCTAACTCCAATTGAGCAAATATCCAATCAACAAAAGCTATATTGCAATGAAATACAACATGTCCAGAGTCCAGACTGCCAGTAACACAGACTTGATCTGGAGCTCAGTGATGCAACTAAAGCACAGAGTCATTGTTTGGAGAGCTTAAAATGGATAAAACCCCAACATTAGAGATAATTGCAGTATGAGGTGCTATGATTTATTACAGATACTATAAAGAGTAATTTGTAGTACAAATAATAATAAAAAGTCATAGAGAGTGGAGATTATGTAATTAGTGTAATGTTGGAGGCCTAAGCAGTCAAATTGGCTCTTGTTTTGTTTTTATCGGTCGTACTTTTCATAGTTATTCCCCAAAAAAAGATTTTGATTAGCTAACTATATATGCTTTCCCTGAAAGGTACTTCATGTTTGCAGATAAGTAATAATTTAGCTTTGTTTGTGGATGATATGTAATAAATTAGCTGCTTTATAACTCTTGGTGTACTCGTACATTTCCCATGATTTTTTTTTTCTTTTTCGAAATCAGTTTGATCATAAAATTTTCAATTTTTACTTGAAAATAAATTTTAGAATTTTTCAAAAATTTGAAAAACTCCAAAAAGCTATTTTTCAAAATTTGCACTCAGATCACTTACAAAAATTCAAAAATAACCTAAAATTATATTGATGTCCAAACACAACTCTAATTTTCAAATACATTTT
>AWOL01S0028024.1:15812-44335 GCA_000715115.1 Nicotiana otophora | reverse complement strand
GACCCCGATATCAAAAAGTCAACTCCCCGGTCAAACTTTCAAACTTTAAATTCCTATTTTAGCCATTTCAAGCCAAATTTCACTACAGACTTCCAAATAAAAGTCCGATCGCGCTCCTAAGTCCAAAATCACCATACGGAGCTGTTGGAATCATCAAAATTCTATTCCGGGGTCGTTTTCTCAAAATGTTGACTGAAGTCAAACTTAGCACTTTAAGGTCAACTTAAGGAACCAAGTGTTCCGGTTTCACCTCAAACACTTCCAAATTCCGAACCAACCATTCCTGACCTCTAACTCTTCCACCTAAATAACTGTCACGTCATGCATATACAATCACCTCATGAGAAATACTCCCATAAATTCTCTGCGTCAAGTAACAAACCAGAATATTAACGGTTATCAACCATGCAATTTTAATATTGCTAGTAAAGCATCTACAACTCAATACACAATGCGTCTTCTACAACATACATCCTTCGCAGGCGATACAAGATAGTGCTAGCATTCTCTTAAACATCTGAAATCTCCCATGATGTCTAGAACTCATGACCTTCCTTTAGAAACTGAATTGTAACCTTGATCATTCAATCCCAATCCCAATCCCACATAGCTCAACACATCTATAATGCTATTGCATGAAAATATAAGAACTCTGATATCAACTCTGATTCACAAGTAGGATAGTTCTTTTCGTAAGCACTTCATCGACCAGAAACCTTCCATTTAACTCAATTTAGGTGAGAATCACAACATGCAACGAACTTCCCATGCCCGCAGAATACATCCGCCTCAAGTCGTGGTCGAAACTATCGTGAAATTTTAGAAACCTAATTGCATATAACCAAGCCATCAAAACTGAACCCCTCTAAATCAACCAAGTTATGTAGACTGCCAAATCCAAAAATATTACCACAAAACACCTAAAAAATCCCTCTCATACCAAAGGAACCGATTATTTCTATTATTATCCAAACCACTGCTAAGCTGACCCAACTTCTTCAGATTCCTCTTGAATTTCATTCAAGATAACACTTCTTTTTCCCAGTACTCTATGGACCTCAATCAAAACTTATCCTATGTGATCCTAATATGAAACCGTGTCGTTCAAAGACTCGTAAATCACTTTATTCCTCTTCATGCACCCAATAGTACCTCGAACTGAAATGCCCGCTCTGAAGAGACCTTTTGTGAATTCGAAGTTGTTTCTTTTGTCTCTCTAATACTGCAATGTAGGATCAGTAATTATATAGAAATACTGCAAGTCTCAGCACCATGGAAGGCAAATCTCAAGTCTTAGTCATACATAATTTTGGAAATCTTTAGATACCATACATGAATCTTGAACCCATTAAAACCTTCTCGAGAGTCATCTACTTTGCTCTAATCTTCGATGTACAACAAATACACGCCGAATGACTTGTGCTCCCTTAGCACACAAATACTTTAAGAAGAAGCCTAATCCTTAAGCAAACAAGTGATATATTCTCCTAGAACACCACATATATAACGAATATCAAACCTGAATCATCCTGAGATCTCCATATACTCATAAAGTATAGTACATCATGCATCCAACAATTCGCTTGCTCGAGTCATCCTGTAAGTCATTCTTTTTAAGTCATAATTGATCCACAAGTATGCCTCAGTCCAGAAAGTTACAACAACATGTACCCAAATGACCAGATCGTTGTTTGTGGACTCTCCCACTTGGCTCGAAGCCACAAAACACATCATATTATATCCGACAATATTTTTCTTTCTTAACTGTCACAGTCTCGCACTATTACTCAGCTGAATTCCTCATATGCTCATGTAGTACTGGTCAAAACGCACTCCAAATTATTTGTCAATGCTCACTCTTCCTCATGGCGGTCGTGCCAACTTCCTCAGGCGATCCGAACTCTAATCGTAGAACATGCATTCCACATGATAGGAGGATGACTTTTCATAGAAACCTCATAAGAACCATACAATCCCAGACCTTCTCGCATGAGATAATCCATATGCTTTGCATCAACTCGACATCTTTCTGTGATCTAACCATGGTCAAAATCATTATGCACTCAATTAATCTTCCTGAGTCTACACTCATCATTAAGATATAAGAATCCACTTCATTTCACAAATGAACAACTAAAAGATCCACCAATACATCCACATCTTAAGACTATACAACACATAAATATGATCATTAAGCATCCATATCCCTTCACGTCCCAAGCAAATCCTTCTCGTCATATCAAAACCATATAGGCGTAGTTCTAAGTCACATAATACTCATCATATAACTATCTTGCCACTCACTGAGCCACTGATCCCACTCTTAGGGACACTACCAGATATAAGAGTCCAAAGGCACATACTCACACAACTAAATATGCCGAGCCCAAGTTACTGTCTAAACCTGGCCTCAAGCCCTCCAAACAGGTCTTCCTTTATAACACAGAAACACATCTCTCACCTCATCCACGACATCACAAGTCGTCGGTGCACAACTGATACTGAGTGCTCCATATCACATACGAGTGAATGTAAAAAAATCGAAGATATAGGCTTCAAGATGATTCAAGGTCGCACTATAAGGAAAAAAAGAAGGTGAAGTTTCCTAGATGCCCGGTAGCCTCTCAAGATAAGTATGGACATCATTGTACTAATCCGCAAGACTCTACTAAGCATTTGCTCATGGCTCGTAGAACCTCGAGCTCTGATACTAATTTGTCACGACCCAAAATCCCACAAAGTCGTGAGGGCACCTAACCCAATCCGCTTGGTAAGACAAATAATAATTAACACAAGTCGAATAAAAGATCATCAATAATCAATAAATAAGATGGTCGAATTCCATACAATATCTCAAGAATTAATAGTACAAGTTATGAGCGACTAAGATTAAGAATACAACTCTGGTACAAAGAATAGATACAACACTTGTTCGAAGTTTACATAAGCAGTAATATAAGTCCTACATTACCATGAATAAGTGGTAGTTTACATCTGGAACGCTGGTACATCATCAATGCTAGCCTTCGTCATCCACAATAGCTTATCTCCAAAATTTGCACGCAAGGTGCAGAAGTGTAGTATGAAATACAACCGATACCATGTACTCAGTAAATATCGAAACTAACCTCGGCAAAGTAGTGACGAGGTTTCAACTCAAAAGATACTCACTTTGCTCAACCTGTACAGTTCAAAAGCATATACACATACACAGTAATAGTAACAAAATCTAAGCATGAAGTACAACAAGGCCATCAGTGCGCATAAAGGAGATATGCATAAGCATCATAAACCAACTAGTAATTCAGCATATGAAGAAGATACGCATTTGATATCAAATAGCTCGTCAACAATTGCATATAAAGAAGATATGCACAGATTTCGTACCAATTTAGAAAAATATAAATCTTTGTTTTTTGTGCCACGTCACATAACAAGCGACATCCATACCTACCATTTAAGACATAACAACCTAAAATATAGAGAATAAAAGGAACTTTAATATAAAAGCAATCTAACAAATTTGATTAGCTTGGGTTTTAGAAATCAGAACGTCGAGATAAATTTGAAGTTAAAATACTATATGATTACCTAATGAACCCTGGAGCAGACTGTCAGCTTAGAGTTCATGTTTACTTTAACAATCTAAATGAAATATGTTGAAATTTTTTGACGCTAGAATAATGAAAATAACATATACATTGACACGAAAAAGTAGAAAGGGAAGAAGGAGAAGATTAAGGATGGACCAGCAATCTGAAAAATGAGCTATTGAACTTATGATACTTATCATTAATTGGGCATGTGTGAAAATGGTCAAAAATAAAAAGATAATTTTTGGTTAAAATATTATTTGATAAGAACTTACAAACTTGATTAATTTAGCTTTACGATGCAAGCTTATTTCAGGGAGAAGCCTCATATAAGAAGTTTCTTCATTCCCATGACTCCAACAGAATTAAGGATATCGAGATTCTTTACATCCCAACACACTTCTAGGTTGTTAAAAAAATATACCTTGAAAAGTCCATAGTCATTTATATTTTCCTTTATTTTCAACTTTACAATTTAATTGTTAGTTTTATCAATATTTTATTTTTTCAACTTTACAATTAAACTGTAGTAATTTTCTTAATTTTGGAAAGCTTTACGGAAAATAAAATGGAAAAAAAAAGTCACGAGCCAATTAGATTGTTTCATTTTCTGCAAAAGCCTTCAGTCTTCGCTCTCCCTGTGTGGAGGGCACTGGGTAATGACATCCTCTTCTCTTCTCTCTTTGACCCATCTAACTAAAATTCTACTTCGCTGAAGCTTCCTTTTGATTAACCCTCTAGATCAGTCATTTCATACTACCTCAATTCCCACGCCAGTAAGTACTCTATATATTCCTTTATGTGGTCTTCTTTTAATATTTTAAGCTAGTAGTTTGTTTCATATTGGTCAGTTGTAAGTAACTGCTTCTCTTTAATTTATCTTATTGGGCTGCTTTAAATACTTTGAACAAGGACTGAGGAATCTTGGTCTTTGTCATGATCAGATAGGAAGCTCTGAGTTTTTCTAGAAATTGAATTTTATTTGTTAATTCCTCCATTTTTAAAAACATTTCTGGGTTCTTTGAGCCTTGTGTGTTATATCAAGTGGTTTTTTTTTCCTCCTTGAAGCTGTGAGCTTTTGTGCTTGTGCTAGTGGAGAAGATCAGGTAAACTATTTTTCTTCATATGGTTAGTTTTCGTGGGGGTTGTATTCTCTGAAACGGGCTCGAATAGAACTGAATAGATATTGTGATTCACCAAATAGATTGGGATTGAGGCCTAGTTATTGTAGTAGTCTTTCGATATTGCTTGCTTACTTGCTATTTATTGCCTTTTTCTTTTTTACCTGTTGACTGTCTTCTGCCTCTTTTCTTTTCTTTTTCCCTTTTGTTTGAATAGGAGGTTTGTTATGATTCATATACTTGTAGCTGCTTATCCTTGAAGATATTTTATACTTTATGTGAGTGACTTTTCTTGGTTGGCATGTTCTTACTTTGCTCTCTGATGCATGTCGTGTGGTCTATGAGAAACAACTGTCTGCTTGTAAATGACTTGCTCCCTTCAGTTCTTGATATTTTCCTTCAATATTTTGCAGATTGCTGGATTTTGCTCAGGAAAATTAGATTTATTCCTCAGCAGACATCAAATGCTTTAGGATTTGCATACTAGACTATAGAGACCTTAAAATAGGCCATTATGTTGATGCAACTATGAATGGGCCGTTCAAAAAGATGGTGTCAAATTGTGGAGCCCTTACCATTCCTGCTGCTACTTTGATCTATCTGCTCTTGAGTTGCACCGTCTGCTGTGCTCTTCAAAGTGACATTGATTGTCTGAAATCCATTAGAAGTTCGTTGGAAGACACATCCAATATCTTAGCTTCTTCATGGAATTTCAATAATCAGACTGAAGGTTTTATCTGCAAATTTACTGGGATTGAGTGCTGGCATCCTGATGAGAACAGGGTTCTGAGTATCCGTCTTCCAGACATGGGCCTCAAGGGCGAGTTCCCACGTGGTATTCAGAAATGCTCATCTTTGACATTATTGGATCTTTCAAACAACAAGCTCAATGGAAGTATTCCGTCTAATATCTCCAAAGTTATAGGTTTCGTGGTGAACCTTGATCTATCCTCCAACCTACTATCGGGAGAAATCCCTGTGAATCTAGCAAATTGCTCTTATCTGAATGTCCTTAAACTCGATAACAACTGGTTAAGAGGTCAAATTCCTCCCGAGATTGGCCTGCTTGGTCGACTGAAGACGTTTAGTGTAGCAAACAATCAATTGACTGGGCCAGTTCCAAACTTTATAAATGCAACTTTTCCTGTTGAGAGTTATGCCAATAATCAAGGACTGTGTGGAAATCCTTTGCCTGTCTGCCGGGGTCCTGCAAAGAAAACTTCTATTGGACTCATTGCTGGTGTAACGATTGGTGTGGTGACTGTAGGTATTGCCGCCATGGCCGTCGGTTTGTTCTTTTATCTAAGAAGGGTGTCCAGGAAGAAAAAAAAGGACGACGATCCTGAGGGGAATAAATGGGCAAAGAGTATTAAGGGCGCCAAAGCAATCAAGGTAAGGAATTTCTACGTGGCAAATTATTATAAGTTCTCTCTTTGTTTTTATTCCTTGTCAAGCAAATGATTTTTTCTCTTGCTAGGACTGCAGAACAGTTTTTTCTTCTCATTTGCTCACTTGTAAATATGGTTTCAGTACAGCCTATGTACTGTTTTTATTTATATATATATACAAAATATGTTACCATCTTAAAAAGAATGATATTTTCACTTGCTCCAGTCTGAATTTTCAATCATTCTAGTTAATACCTCGGTTCTGATGGTTTAGCATTTGGTTTCCTTTTGGGGTTCAGCTTTCAATGTTTGAGAAGTCTGTTTCA
Source organism: Nicotiana otophora (assembly GCA_000715115.1). NCBI lineage: Eukaryota > Viridiplantae > Streptophyta > Magnoliopsida > Solanales > Solanaceae > Nicotiana > Nicotiana otophora. Next base: position 37,907 of record AWOL01S0028024.1, on the reverse strand, counting down.
AAAATGAGACTAAGTGATCTCATGAAGGCCAGTGACAACTTCAGCAAAAATAATATTATTGGATCAGGAAGAACAGGAGCTGTCTACAGGGCAGTACTTGATGATGGCACTTCTCTTATGGTTAAGAGGTTGCAGAATACTCAACATTCGGAAAAAGAATTTGTTTCTGAGATGGCTACTTTGGGAAATGTAAAGCACCGTAACTTGGTTCCTCTTTTGGGGTTTTGCGCGGCTAAGAAAGAAAGGCTGTTGGTTTACAAGGACATGCCAAATGGTAACCTGCATGATAAGTTACATTTGGTTAGTGAAGAGGACAGAGTTCTAGAGTGGTCTTTGAGAATGAAAATCGGCATTGGAGCAGCCAAAGGATTTGCGTGGCTCCACCACAATTGCAATCCTCGTATTATCCACAGAAACATTAGTTCTAAATGCATCTTATTGGATGTGGAATTTGAGCCAAGAATATCGGATTTTGGACTTGCTCGGCTCATGAATCCAATTGACACTCATTTGAGTACTTTTGTCAATGGAGAATTTGGGGACATGGGTTATGTCGCTCCAGAGTACTTGCGAACTCTTGTGGCTACACCAAAAGGTGACGTCTATAGCTTCGGTGTTGTACTTCTTGAGTTGGTAACGGGTGAGAGGCCTACTTACGTGACCAAAGCTCCTGAGAGTTTTAAGGGAAATTTGGTGGAGTGGATCACACATCTCTCGGGTGAATCTATGCTTCAAGATGCAATTGACCGTTCATTGCCTGGAAAAGGTTATGATGATGAGGTCTTCCAGGTTCTTAAAGTTGCTTGTCGATGTGTATTGTCTGCACATAAGGAGAGACCCTCAATGTTTGAAGTGTACCAGCTGCTGAGAGCCATAGGAGAACGATATAATTTCACTACAGAAAATGATATTTTGATGCTTTCGGAGACTGATGATGGTTTTCAGCTGGAGGAATTCATTGTTGCCCAAGATGTAAAAGAGGCTTTATAGTAGAATCAGTCCTATGTAATTGTTAGATTTCTGTTCTATTGTATTATCTTTTATCCTATACAAGTACCACATTCAATATACAGACCATTCTACTGAAAGTCCCATCTTTGTAAGACTGTAAGACTTACTCCATTTGTTTTGGGAGGAGGGCCAAGAATGGTTGGGTTGGGGGGGGGGGGGGGGAGAATATTTTTTTTTCTCCTGCTTTTTCTAGAAGGATACTTAATGTAAATATGTAACTGCGATGTATTGATCTTCATATTCTAGGAACAAGTGTGTAGCAGTCAGTCTCTAGCAATCTATTACAGAAAATCGATAGTGTAGTGACACTATCTTGGTGTGATATTACTGAAGTTTTTTCTATTTATATTCATTGTTTACTTTTTTTAGCCATATATATAGATTATACACATAAAATACCTAAATCATGCATGAATTATACCTTCACCGGTTATTTTTAATTTAAGTAGTCGGGTAGGCAGCTATTTGGGTTAATTCTTAAAAACAAAAAGATATCTAATTAGGTTTATTTGGAAATTTCCTAGCCTGTTATTTTTCCCGGACCTGTAAAATTTAGGACCAAATATCACTTGCTTTTCCTCTTTATTCCCCTTTTCGTTTTCTCCTTTTCCTCTTTAAAAAGGTGAAATAAAAAGGTATTATCTGCCTTTTAAAATTTGTATCCAAATTGACAAATAATACGATAGCAAACTTTTTTTTTAAAATTTGTTTCTAGATTCATGGGGTGTAATATCACCAAATACAAATAACTATGTCTTAGGTCTAAACAAGGTGGGATCAAGTATAGTAGAAATGACGTGAGATAATCACTTTTTAACATGGTATTTAGATTTTATCCAGTATTTTTAATGCTGAGCAAAAATAGCCACTATTCTATTAAAATTAATAGGAAAAGATATTTTTACCCTTTCTTCATGAGTGCTGTGTAAATATTAAGGACATGGTGTCCTTAACATTTACACTGCACACATGAAGTTAAGGACGCCATGCCCTTAACATTTACACTGCACACATGAAGTTAAGGACGCCATGTCCTTAACATTTACACTGCATATATGAAGTTAAGGACACGATATCCTAAAGTTTAACAACCGAAGGTGCAAATACAGGACATTTTGTCCTTAATATTTACACAACATTCATGAAGTTAAGGACACCATATCCTTAATATTTGCACAACACCCATATCTAGCACAAGGGTATTTTTGTCCGGGCGGATAAAAATTTATTAAGCACCGGCTAAAGAGTAAATATATTTTAAACAGTGACTAAAGAGTAAAGACATCTCTAATTAGTGGCTAACTGTGCACTTCCCCCTCAATTATATGGGTCTTCACAAATGAGGCTTTCCAATTAAATTCATTCAAGCCGATATTTTACAAAATAAAGAATCTAAATAAAAAGTATTATGTTATGAAAAAAATTATAATGTGGATGTATTACTCCGCTATAGATAATCTTCCTGAAAAAGATTATCCGTTTGATACTCTATTGAAGTTTATCTACAAGCAGCTGATGCAGGCAGGTTGCAAGCAACTCAATGAAATGATTTGCAACAGCTTCTTATTAAACAGGCAGGTTGCAAGCAGCTCATGCAGACAGCTTACAAGCAGCTCAAGAAAAGCCTCGCAGTTGCTTCCTGAAAAGCCTCGCGGCTGCTTCCTTTCTTCTATAAATAGAGGAGTTTTCAATTCATTATGTACATCAGTTTGAAGTTGAATAATATATCGGTTTCTCTCTATACTTGTCTTTACTTTACAGTCTTTATTTTATAACACGTTATCAGCACGAGACTCTGCCATCTAGAGCAAATACTTTGAAAGTATCAGAGGTACGAACTTTCTTTTTCTAAATAATGTCAAATCTTTCTAAACTTGAATTTGTAGCCCTGGATATATCGGGCAAAAGTTACATGTCTTAGGTGCTTGATGTTGAAATTCATATTGATGCGATGGGTCTTGCAGACACCATCAAGGAAAAAAATCAAGCATCAAACCAAAATTGTGCCAAAGAAATGATATTCATACGCCATCACCTCGATGAAGGCATGAAAATGGAATATCTCACTATTAAAGATCCAGTCATATTGTGGAATAATTTAAAAGATAGATATGACCACCTGAAGATGATCGTTCTTCCACAAACACGTTATAATTGGACTCACCTAAGGCTACAAGATTTTAAATCTATCAGTGAGTATAATTCTTCTATGTTCAGAATTATTTCCCAATTGAAATTATGTAATGATAATATTACTGATCATGATATGTTGGAGAAAACTTTCATCACTTTTCATGTCTCGAATATAGTCCTGCAGCAACAATATCGATATATGGGATTCAAAAAGTATTCTGAACTTATCTCACATCTTCTTGTGGCCGAGCAACATAATGGGTTATTAATGAAAAATCATGAAAGTCGGACTACTGGTTCTTGTCCATTCCCTGAAGTGAATGAGACGAACTTCCACCAAGCTAAGCATGGAAGAGGACGTGGCCCCAGTCGTAGTCATGGCCGTGGTCGGGGAAGAAACTCTAGTCATGGTAATAATAATGCACCAAAGAACCCTCCTCACCACCAGCAGTGGAAAAGGAAGGAACAAAAGTATGAAGCAGTGGAAACAGCAAAGGCAAAAAATGCATGCTATAAATGTAGAGGAAAAGGGCACTGGTCACGTACCTGTCGTACACCAAAGCACCTGGTTGAGCTTTATCAAGCCTCCCTAAAGAAGACAGAAAAAAATACTGAAGCAAATTTTATTTCTGAAGATAATTTAGAGTTCATGCATTTGGATGTAGCTGATTACTTTTGTACTCCCAAAAGGAGAAGCAAGTCATGTGATCAGTGATGAATCTGTAGAAATGAAATTATTTTAATTTATGTTGATTGTAGATAGTATGGTTATGTAATTGTTGTATATTAATAAAAGTTATGCTTTGATAATGATGTTTCCTATCATATTTATTTTGTTTATGTCATTTTTAAGAATATGGATAATCCTCAAATTATGTTTGGATCAAAGACCAATCANTTTACTATCATATTTATTTTGTTTATGTCATTTTGAAGAATATGGATAATCCTCAAATTATGTTTGGATCAAAGACCAATCATGAAGATATTTGTGTAATTGATAGTGGAACAACTCATGCCATATTCAAAGATCAGAAATACTTTTCTTATTTGCATAAGGAAAAAGCAAATGTTTCAACCATTTCTGGTAATATAAGTTTGATTGAAGGCTCCGGAAGAGCCACTATATTTCTGTCTAAGGAAAAAAGATTTATAATAGACAATGCACTAATCTCCTCCAAGTCCCGAAGAAACTTGTTGAGTTTTATACATATCCGCCGAAGTATCATGTTGAGACGATATATGAAATGAATATGGAATATCTTTATATTACAAAGAATGTTTCTGGCCAGAAGTGCATTGTAGAAAAGTTACCAATTTTATCTTCTGGCTTATACTATTCAAATATTAGTACAGTTGAAGCACACTCTATCGTAAACCAGAAGTTTACTGATTCAAATATTTTTTTGCTTTGGCATGGCCGTTTGGGCCATCCTGGATCAATAATAATGAGATGAATTACTGAAAATTCGAGTGGGCATCCATTAAAGAACCTGGAGATTCATACAAATAATGACTTTTCTTGTGATGTTTTTTATCAAGGCAAAATAATTACTAGACCATCACCAATGAAAGTTGGCATTGAATCCCCTTCCTTTTTAGAACGCATACATGGGGATATATGTTGACCTATTCACCCACCAAGTGGGTTGTTTAGATATTTTATGGTCCTAATAGATGCATCTTCAAGATGGTCACATGTGTGCCTACTAGCATTTCACAACCTGGCGTTTGCAAAGCTATTAGCCTAAATAATTCGATTAAGGGTACAATTCCCAGATTATCTTATAAAGGCTATTCGCCTTGATAATGCTGAAGAATTCTCATCTCAAGCTTTTGATGATTATTGTCTATCAGTTGGGATAAAAGTTAAATATCATGTAGCTTATGTTCATACTCAAAATGTCCTTGCAAAGTCATTTATTAAACGCCTGTAATTGATAGTAAGACCACTACTTATGAAAGCAAAATTGCCCACTACTGTTTGGGGCCATGCTATCTTGGATGCATCATCACTTATCCGTCTCAGACCAACACATTATAATAAATATTCTCCGCCACAATTAGTTTTTCGTCATGAACCAGATATTGTCCATCTACGAATTTTTGGATGTGCTATATATGTGCCAGTAGCACCACCACAGAACAATAAGATAGGCCCACAAAGAAGGTAAGGAATATATGTTGGGTTTGAATCATCCTCTATTATTCACTATCTTGAATTATTGATGGGAGATTTATTTACTGCTCGATTTGCAGATTGTCAGTTTGATGAAATAAATTTCTCACAATTAGGAGAGAGAGAAAGGAAATCAAAAGAGAAATTGTGTGAAAAATTTCATCATTATCTCTTTTTGATCCACGTACCCCTATATGTAATCAGGAGGTCCAGAAGATTATCCATTTACAAAATATAGCAAATTAAATGCCAGACGCATTTACTGATTTAAAAAGGATAACTAAGTCACATATCCCTGCAGAGAATGTGCCTATCCGAATTGATGTCCCAGCAGGACCATCTACTAGAATGAGAGTTAGTGAACCTAAAGCACGCCTGAAGCGTGGTAGGACTTTGGGTTCTAAGAATAGAAATCCTTAAAAAAGAAAATCGACAAATTATCAAAATGATACTATAAAGGGATTTTCTGAAAAGACCCAAGATCTGATTAGTTCTGAGATTCCTGAAGAAATCAATGAACCCGAGACTCAAGTGAGCGAGGAACTGTTAATAAGTTCTACTACTGATAGGATTAATTTAAATCGATCTGAAATAGTGATGGATAATATTTTTGCATATAATGTTGCACTTAACACTATGCAAGATAGTGAGGATTTTGAACCCCAATCTGTCAAAGAATGTCGACAAAGATCTGATTGGTCAAAATGGCAAGGGGCAGTTCAATCAGAATTGAACGCACTTGATAAAAGAGAGGTCTTTGGACCAGTAGTCCAAACACCTACTGGTATAAAATCAATTGGTCATAAATGGGTTTTTGTGTGAAAAAGGAATGACAAAAAAGAAGCCGAAAGATATAAGGCTCGCCTTGTCGTACAAGGATTCTCACAACGACCTAGAGTCAATTATAAAGAAACATATTCACCCGTTATGAATGCCATAACATTTCGATATCTCATCAGTTTAACCTTACGTGAAAGGCTTGAAATACATCTGATGGATATGGTTACGGCTTATCTGTACGGGTCACTTGATAATGGGATTTATATGAAAATCCCTAAAGGATTTAAAATGCCTGAAGCAAATTCAAAATCTCGAGAAATGTATTCAATCAAATTACAAAGATCTTTGTACGGTTTAAAGCAATCTGGACGCATGTGGTATAATCGCCTTAGTGAATATTTGTTGAAAGAGGGTTACATAAATGATATTATTTGTCCATGTATTTTTATAAAGAAAATGTCATGAGAATTTGTTATACTTGCTATTTATATTGATAACATAAATCTTGTTGGAACTGCAGAAGAGCTCCAAAAGGCAATTGAATATCTTAAGAAAGAATTTGAGATGAAAGATCTTGGAAAGACAAAACTTTGTCATGGTCTACAAATTGAACATTTAGCAGACAGGATCTTTATACATCAATCTGCCTATACAAAAAGCGTCTTAAAATGCTTTTATATGGACAAAGCGCACCCATTGAGTACACCAATGGCTGTTCGATCACTTGAAATAAATAAGAACCTGTTTCGACCTCCAGAAGAGGATGAGGATGTAACGACCCGGCCAGTCGTTTTGAATATTATAACCTCATTCCCCCATTTACTGCTCAATTTATGTCTTGCAATTGATTTATGACTTATCGGGTTAGTTGGTTTGGGTCCGAAAGGAACTCGGAGTGAAATGAGATACTTAGTCTCATAATTAAAAATTTAAGTTAGAAAAGTGGACCGGATATGGACCTATATGTAAACTACCTCGGATTTGAATTTTTATAATTGCAATAGCTCCGTATGGTGATTTTGGGATTAGTAGCGTGTCCGGAATATTATTTGGAATTCCGTAGAGGAATTAGACTTAAAATGCCGGAAGTTTAATTTTTGAGAAGTTTGACCGGGGGTTGACTTTTTGATATCGGGGTCAGAATTTAAGTTTGAGAGGCTTCGACCTCCACCATTTAGAGGTACTGAGTTAGAGGATGCTTAGGATTTTCTGGATAAGTGTCAACGGATGCTTCAGACAACGGGTATTCTGGAGACTAGTGGGGTCTCATTCACTACTTTTCAGTTTTCTGAGTCTGAACTCAGATGGTGGGAGACTTACGAGAGACGTAGGCCTATTGGCGCAACACCCCTTACTTGGCATCAGTTCTCCGTGGTCTTTTGGAGAAGTTCGTACCTTAGTCCCGCAGAGAAGAGCTGCGCAAACAGTTTGAGCAGCTTCGCCACGGTGATATGTCCGTGACGCAGTACGAGATGAGAGTTTCTGAGTTGGCTTGTCAGGTTGGTTCCCACTGATAGGGAGAGGATTAGGAGTTTCATTTATGGCCTCACATATCAGCTGCGGTTACTTATGACTAGGGAGAGAGTATCTGGTGCTACTTTTGATGAGGTAGTGGACATTGCTCCGCAGATAGAGATGGTTCGTAGCCAGGAACGTGGAGAGTGAGAGGCTAAGAGGCCTCGTGGTCCGGGTGATTACAACAGTATTCCTTCAGGGGGTCAGTTTCACCGTGGTAGGGGTCGTTCTTACAGACACGCTCAGTCGGGTCGTCCAGCTCATCGTGGTGCATCAGCTAGCCATGGTTCTTATAGTGATCACTCAGGCCAGTCTCCATTCAGTGCACTACCAGCTCAAAGTTCTCATCACGCCTCGTCCGCACAGGCTTCTACAGGTCATTCCTCAGGTTATCAGGAGCAGCAGTTTCGTCAGAGGAAGGGTTGTTTCGAGTGCAGAGAATTTGGTTATTTCAAAAGAGAGTGTCCTAGGATGTTGAGTGGGGTTTCATAGCGGAGTTCTCAACTGAAGGCACCAGCACCAGCAGTTACACCACCCGCCCTACCATCTCGGGGTGGAGGTCAGGCAGCTAGGGGTCGCCCAAGTGGGGAAGGCCGATCTGGAGGCGGGCATGGTCGATTCTATGCTTTTCCTGCCATGCCAGATGTTGTTGCCTCAGACGCAGTGATCACATGTATTGTTTCAGTGTGCCACAGTGAGGCTTCTATATTATTTGACCCTGGTTCCACTAACTCATATGTATCATCGTATTTTGCTCATTATATGGATATGCCCTGTGAGCCCTTAGTTTCACCTGTCTGTGTATCTACACCGGTGGGCGATATTATTATTGTGGATCGTGTGTATCGGTCGTGTGTAGTAACTATTGGAGAACTGGAGACTAGAGTTGATCTCTTATTACTCGGTATAGTTGATTTCGATGTAATCCTGGGTATGGATTGGTTATCTCCATGTCATGTTATTCTAGACTGTCACGTAAAAATTATGACGTTGACGATGCCGGGGTTGCCAAAGGTTGAATGGAGGGGTTCTCTAGATTTTGTTCCTAGTAGGGTAATTTCTTATGTGAAGGCCCAACGTATGGTTGGAAAGGGATGCTTGTCATAGTTGGACTTTGTGAGAGATGTTGATACAGATGCTCCTATTATTGATTCAGTACCTATCGTGCGAGACTTTCTGGATGTATTTCCTGCAGACCTGTCGGGTATGCCACCGGACAGGGATATTGATTTCGGTATTGACTTGGTGCAGGGCACTCAGCCCATTTCTATTTCTTCGTATCGTATGGTACCAGCTAAATTAAAAGAATTGAAAGAGAAAATTCAGGAACTCCTTGAAAAGGGGTTTATTAGGCCTAGTGTGTCACCTTGGGGTGCACCAGTTCTATTTGTGAAAAAAAACGATGGTACTATACGGATGTGCATTGATTATAGGCAGTTGAACAAATTTACAATCAAGAATAAATATCCATTACCGCGTATTGATGATTTATTTTATCAGCTTCAGGGAGCGAGGGTGTTCTCCAAAATTGATTTGAGGTCTGGGTATCACCAATTAAAAATTCGGGATTCAGATATTCTAAAGACAACATTCATGATTCGTTATGGCCATTATGAATTTCTTGTGATGTCTTTTGAGCAAACCAATTCCCCAGCAACATTTATGCATTTGATGAATAGTGTATTTCATCCATATCTTGATTTATTTGTCGTGGTATTCATTGATGATGTTCTGGTGTACTCACGTAGTGAGGAGGAGCATGCACAACACCTGGGTATGGAAATACAAAGGCTGAGAGAGGAGAAACTTTATGCCAAATTCTCTAAGTGTGAGTTCTGGCTTAGTTTGGTGACATTCTTGGGACATATAGTATCCAATGAAGGTATTAAGGCAGATCCGAAGAAAATAGAGGTAGTTCAGAATTGGCCCAGACCATCCTCAGTTACTAAGATTTGGAGTTTTCTCGGCTTGGCCGGTTATTATCGTCGTTTCGTGATGGGTTTCTTGTCTATTGCATCACCTATGACTAAGTTGACCCGAAAAGGTGCTCCGTTCAGGTGGTCGGATGAATGTGAAGAGAGCTTTCAGAAGCTCAAGACAACTTTGACTACAACTCCAGTATTGGTGTTGCCTATAGGTTCAGAGTCTTATACTGTGTATTGTGACGCGTTGCGGATTGGTCTCGGCGCAGTACTTATGCAAGATGGTAAGGTGATTGCCTATGCGTCCAGATAGCTAAAGGTACATGAGAAGCATTATCCAGTCCACGATCTTGAGTTAGAAGCTATTGTTCATGCCTTGAAAATTTGGCGGCATTACTTGTACGGTGTCCAGTGTGAGGTGTATACCGATCATCGGAGTCTACAATATTTGTTTAAACAGAAGGATCTTAACTTGCGGAAATGAAGGTGGTTGGAGTTGCTTAAGAATTATGATATCACCATTCTCTATCATCCCAGAAAGGCCAATGTGGTGGCCGATGCCTTGAGTCATAAGGCAGAAAGTTTGGGCAGCTTAGCATACTTACCGGTAGCAGAGAGGCCCTTATCCTTGGAGGTTCAGGCCTTGGCTAATCAGTTTGTTAGATTGGATATTTCCGAGCCGAATCGAGTTTTGGCCTATGTGGTTTCTCGGTCTTCTTTATATGATCGCATCAGAGAGCGTCAGTATGATGATCTACATCTGCTTGTTCTTAAGGACACGGTTCGGCACGGTGATGCCAATGAAGTCACTATTGGAGACAACGGTGTATTACGGATGCAGGGCAGGCTATGTGTGCCTAATATAGGTGGTTTGCATGAGCTGATCCTCCAGGAAGCTCACAGTTCGCGGTACTCTATTCATCCAGGCACCGCAAAAATGTATCAGGATTTGAGGCAGCACTATTGGTGGAGGCGAATGAAGAAAGATATAGTTGGGTTTGTATCTCGGTGTTTAAATTGTCAACAGGTAAAGTACGAGCACCAGAGATCGGGCGAATTTCTACAGAGACTTGAAATTTTGGAGTCGAAGTGGGATCGTATTACCATGGACTTCGTAGTTGGACTCCCATGGACTTTGAGAATATTTGATGCTGTTTGGGTGATAGTAGATCTGTTGCCAAATCTGCATATTTTATTCCAGTCGGTACTAATTATTCTTCGGAGCGGTTGGCTGGGATTTATATTCGCGAGATTGTTCGCCTACACGGTGTGCCGGTGTCCATTATTTCAGATCGGGGTACGCAGTTTACCTTACAGTTTTGGAGGATAGTGCAGCGAGAATTGGGCATATAGGTTCAGTTGAGTACAATATTTCACCCTCAGACGGACGGACAGTCCGAGCGCACTATTCAGATATTGGAGGATATGCTACATGCTTGTGTCATTGATTTTGGGGGTTCTTGGGATCAATTTCTTCTACTCGCAGAGTTTGCTTACAATAATAGCTACCAGTCAAGCATGCAGATGGCTCCGTATGAAGCTTTATATGGGAGACGGTGTCGGTCTATGGTGGGTTGGTTTGAGCCGGGTGAGGTTAGGCTATTGGATACTGACTTGGTTTAGGATGCTTTAGAGAAGGTCAAAGTGATTCAGGAACGGTTTCGTACGACACAGTCTAGACAGAAGAGTTATGCCGACAGGAAGGTTCGTGATGTTGTTCACATGGTTGGGGAGATGGTTCTGCTCAAGATTTTACTCATGAAGGGCGTGTTGAGGTTCGGGAAAAAGGGCAAGTTGAGCCCTCGGTATATTGGGCCTTTCGAGATACTTAAGAAAATTGGGGAGGTGGCTTATGAACTTGCTTTGCCACCTAGTCTATCAGGTGTTCATCCAGTGTTCCATGTATCCATGCTCCGAAAGTATGTCGGGGATTCGTCTCACGTTCTGGATTTCAGTACAGTACAACTGGACGGTAATTTGACTTATGATGTGGAGTCGGTGGCTATTTTAGACCGGCAGGTTCGAAAGCTAAGGTCAAAGAACATAGCATCAGTAAGGGTGCAGTGGAGAGGCCAGCCAGTCGGAGAAGCTACCTGGGAGACTGAGCAAGAGATGCGGAACAAATATCCACACTTATTTGAGACTCCAGGTATTATTCTAAACCCGTTCGAGGACGAACGTTTGTTTAAGAGGGGGAGAATGTAACGACCCGACCGGTCGTTTTGAAAATTATAACCCCATTCCACCATTTACTGCTCAATTTATGTCTTGTAATTTATTTATGACTTATCGGGTTAGTTTGTTCGGGTCCGGAAGGAACTCGGAGTGAAATGAGACACTTAGTCTCATAATTAAAAATTTAAGTTAGAAAAGTAGAACGGATATGGACCTATGTGTAAACTACCTCGGATTTTGAATTTTTATTATTCCAATAGCTCCGTATGATGATGTTGGGCTTAGGGGCATGTCTGGAATATTATTTGGAAGTCCATAGAGGAATTAGGCTTGAAATGCCGAAAGTTTAAGTTTTGAGAAGTTTGACCGGGGGGGAGGGGGGTGACTTTTTGATATCGGGGTCAGAATCCGATTTTGAAAATTGAAATACCTCTGTTATGTCATTTATGACTTGTATGCAAAATTTAAGGTCAATCAGACGTGATTTGATAGGTTCTGGAGTCGTTTGTAGAAATTAGAAATTTCAAAGTTCATTAGGCTTGAATTGGGGTGTAATTCATGATTTTAGCGTTGTTTGAGGTGATTTGAGGGTTTGACTAAGTCCGTATGATCTTTTAGGACTTGTTGGTATATTTGGTCGAGGTCCTGAGGGGCTCGGGTGAGTTTTGGATGGTTAACGGATCAAACATTTGGACTTGAATAGCTGCTGGAATTTTCTGATATCTGATTAATGTTTACCTTCTACGCGATCGCGTGAATGCGTTTGCGATCGTGTAGGCTTATTTGGTCAGTGGGGGGTTTTTGTCCTACGCGATCACGTGGGGATATCTGCGATCGCGTAGGGTTAATGTGAGGCAGTGGCATTTTGTGCTTCGCGATTGCGTGAAGCGGGATGCGATTGCATAGCTCTGGAGTTCTGTGACTCGCGAACGCGTGACGAAGGTCTCGTTCGCGTAGAGCAAGTGGAGCGGAGTAGAAGTCATGCATTTTGTGGTTCGCGATCGCGTGGACTAGTCCACGATCGCGTATGTCTGTGATGTTGTGCATCGCGATCGCGTGGGAAAGTCCGCGATCGCGTAGAGTAAAATCTGGGCGATGGAAATTGTTCTTCACGATCACGTGGGAATGTTCGCGATCGTGTAGAGCAAATGTCTGGGCAGAGAGTTTAGGTTCTGAAAATGGGAGTTTTTGACGATTCGGAGCTCGGATTTGAGGCGATTTTGGGTGATTTTCAGAGGAAACAACCGGGTAAGTGTTCGAAACTCAATATTGGTTAAATTACCCGAATCCATGGTTGTTTTTATCATTTAATTGGTTAATTGAGTTGAGAAAAATTGAAAACCCTCTTGGTTTAAATTGAAGATTTGAGGGTCGAGTTGGGGTTGGATTTTGGTAAAATTGGTATGGTTAGACTCGTGGTTGAATAGATTTCCGGATTTTGTAAATTTTGTCTAGTTCCGAGATGTGGGCCCCACAGGTGATTTTTGAGCTAATTTTCGGATTTTTATGAAAAATCATTATTTGCTTATGGAATTAATTCCAATAAATTTTATTGACTAAAACAAATTATTTATGACCAGATTCGAGGCGTTTGGATACCAATTCACGAGGAAAGAGCATTGCAGAATAAGAATTTCACGGCTTGATGTAAGTAACCGTTTTAAATCTGGTCCTGAGGGTATTAAACCCCGGATTTTGGTATCATATGATTATTTTGGAGGTGACGCACATGATAGGTGATGGGCGTGTGGGCGTGCACCGAGGGGATTGTGACTTGGTCCGTCCCGGGAAACTGTAAAGTTGAATAATCTGTTGTTAGCTATATGCTCTCTATGTGTTGACAAAATTTGACTGTAAATCATGTTAGAAATCATGCTTAGGCTATGTGATAGTACTGTTGGAATCCACAGAAGTCGCGTATTTGTTGAATTGCCTGCTAAATGCTATATGTACTCAATGTCAATTTTTACTTGCACATTTTATCCCAGCCTCTGTTATTATTATTGATACAATATATCATTGTTGTTTGGGCTGATTTCATGATTATTGAGAGCCCGAGAGACTGGAGAGATTTATGACTGAGTGAGGCCGAGGGCCTGATTGTGATATATTTATACTATAGTACGTGAGTTGGCCGTGCAACACGTGAGTTGGCCGTGCAGATCCTTATATTATACTATAGCACGTGAGTTGGCCGTGCAGATCCTTATATTATACTATAGCACATGAGTTGGCCATGCGGATCCTTATATTATACTATAGCACGTGAGTTGGCCGTGCAATATGTGAGTTGACCGTGCAGATCCAGAGATTTATATTATGGCACGTGAGTTGGCCGTGCGGATCCAGATATTTATATTATGGCACGTGAGTTGTCCGTGTAGATTATAGCACTTGGGATGTAGGAGCCCTCCAGAGTCTGTACACCCCAGTGAGCACGGGTACCCATTGAGTGAGTGATGACGGCTGGGAGCCCAGTGAGTGATTGTTGTCCTGAGAGATTGTACTTGATTTCCATTTGTTGTTGCACTTAGTTGCTATCTGCCATTGTTGTAAAATTTCTGAAAGATTGTTGATATACGGATTACATGAACAGGAACTGTATAAAAATTTATTTGACATTAAACTGCCAGATTTGATAGCATGTCTATTTTTTGTTGGGACTACTGGAAATGAACCATAACTGTGTAGCTCGTTACTATCTTCAGTTCCTTATTTATTATTGTTACTTGCTGAGTTGGTTGTACTCATACTTCACCCTGCACTTTGTGTGCAGATCTAGGTGTTCCCGGATATAGCGAGTGTTGATCCTTTTGCGCGGTTGATGTTCAGGAGATTTTGAGGTAGCTATCATGTTCCGCTGACCTTGTCTCTCCTTCTCTATCTCTCTGTTCACTGTATTTGGTTTCAGACTATTATAGACTATATTTTCCAGACTTGTATTCATATTAGATGCTCATGTACTCAGTGACACCATGTTTTGGGGAGTGTTTGTATTGTATTTAAATATTATATTTTTAACCTTAAAGAGAAGTTTGGATTTTATTGAGATTATCGGATTGCCTAGTATCGAGATAGGCTCCATCACAACAGGTTGGGATTTTGGGTCGTGACATATGCGTCACCTCCAAAATAATCACATGATACCAAAATCCGGGGTTTAATACCCCCAGGACCAGATTTAAAACTGTTACTTATTGAGTTGGTTGTACTCATACTACACCCTGCACTTCATGTGCAGATCCAGGTGTTCCCGGACATAGCGAGTGTTGATCCTTTCACGCGGTTGATTTTCAGGAGATTTTGAGGTAGCTGTCGTGTTCTGCAGACCTTGTCTCTCCTTCTCTATCTCTCTGTTCACTGTATTTGGTTCAGACTATTATAGACTATATTTTTCAAACTTGTATTCATATTAGATGCTCATGTACTCAGTGACACCTGGTTTTGGGGAGTGTTTGTATTGTATTTAAATATTATATTTTCAACCTTAAAGAGAAGTTTGGGTTTTATTGAGATTATCGGCTTGCCTAGTATCGAGATAGGCGCCAACACGACTGGTTGGAATTTTGGGTCATGATAGAGGAACTCCTTGGTCCTGAAATACCCTATCTCAGTGCAATTGGTGCACTTATATATCTTGCTAATGCTACAAGGCCTAACATAGCATTTTCTGTTAATTTACTAGCAAGATAGAGCTTTTCTCCTACACATAGACATTGGAATTTGGATTAAGTATATTTTGCGATATTTAAAGGGAACTCTTGATATGGGTTTGTTTTATGCTAACAAAGATAGTGCAGATCTTGTTGGTTATGCAGATGCAAGTTATTTATCTGATCCCCATAAAGCTCGATCTCAAACCTGGTACGTGTTTACACGTGGATGTACTGTCATATCATGTCGCTCCACAAAGCAATATATTGTTGCTACCTCTTCAAATCATGTTGAGATAAAAGCTATTCATGAAGCAAGTAGGGAATGCATATGGTTGAGATCAGTGATTCATTTCATTCAAGAAAAATATAGTTTGGAATGTGATAAAAGATCCACAATTTTGTACGAAGACAATGCTGCATGTATAGCCCAATTAAAAGGAGGATTTATAAAAGGAGATAGAACGAAGCACATTTCACCAAATTTATTCTACACACATGATCTTCAGAAAAATGATGACATCGATGTGCAACAAATCCGTTCAAGTGACAATCCAGTAGATTTGTTTACTAAATCTTTGCCAACTTCAACTTTTGAGAAGATGGTATATAAGATTGGAATACGGAGACTCCAATATTTGGAACAAGGTTTTCATCAGGGGGAGTGAAATATGCGATGTACTCTTTTCTATTTACTAAGACTTTCCCATGGGGTTTTTCTTGTAATGTTTTTAATGAGGCAGCTAGAATTGCGTATTATTAAATATCTGTACTCTTTTTCCTTCACTAGGATTTTTTCCATTAGATTTTTCCTAGCAAGGTTTTAACAAGACATAATATCTTTTAATGAACATCCAAAGGGGAGTGTTATAAAAATAATTATAATGTGGATGTCCATTTATTACTTCTCTATAGATAATCTTCCTGAAGAAGATTATTCGTTTGGTACTCTATTGAAGTTTATCTACAAGCAGCTGATGCAGGCAGGTTGCAAGCAACTCAATGGAATGATTTGCAGCAACTTCTTATTAAACAGACAGGTTGCAAGCAGCTCATGCAGATAGCTTACAAGCAGCTCAAGAAAAGCCTCGCAGTTGCTTCCTGAAAAGCCTCGCGGCTGCTTCCTTTCTTCTATAAATAGAGGAGTTTTCAGTTCATTATATACATCAGTTTAAAGTTGAATAATATATCTGTTTCTCTCTATACTTGTCTTTACTTTACGGTCTTTAATTTATAACATATTAGAATTTCTCATTATTTGTATAGGATATATCACCAAATACAAACATTCACGTAAAAGATCAAGTCTATATTCCTATTCAATTGGGCCTTCTCCGTGAAACGAGATTTGAAATGGGCCAAGACCTTTTCTCTTGGGAAGTTTACATAACTACAACTTTATAGATAGTATATTTCATCATTTGCAACTAGCTATTGATTTACATATTATACAACATCATTATCTTTATTTTATATAATTAATATATATTCAAGTTAAAAGGATCTCTCTACGGATATTATTCAACCTATATTATATGAAGATTCCAAAATTTTAGCAAAATTTAATAGAATTCTTAACATTCCCTAAATTTAAGCTTAAGCAAACTGACTATAATTCAAATACAATTAAATTTTCCTACAATATCTCTACATCTCTAAAATTAAGCCTAACCAAATTGACCCCAATTCAAATGAGTGAGAGATGTAATCTATATAATATGGGAGTCAAATATAATAAATGTATGAAATCTGTTATAGCATATTTATCTTATATTATTATATTATATTTATATAATCTATACAATATACTATATAATGTAGTAAAAATGGCGTGTGGTAACCACTAAACAAGGTGGTGTTTATTTTTTATCCACCAATTCTAATGTTGAGCAAAACTAACCACTACTCTATTAAAATTAATATGAAAAGATATTTTTACCCTTTCTTCTATTTCCTTTATTCCCAAAACCTTCCTTTATACACGCCTCTCTTTTAAGTTCAGAGCCAAAATTTCCCTCCCTCAATTTCGTTCTTGCATGCAACTCTCTTATCTCGATTGAAGTTCAGAGCCAAAATTTCATAAGCAAAATTTCGCTCCCTCAATATCGTTCCTGCCCAGCGCACAACAATTCTCTGCGTATACTTTGTCCAACGTAATCTCTTCTCCTTTGTCATCTTCTCTGCAACGAACCAGCGTACTGGTATGTTTTCAATTTTGCTTTTATGCATTTTTCTTTTTGTATATCTCTAATCATGATCAATGTTGTGTTTGTCATCAAGTATATGTGAAATGTCCAAAATAATGATTATAACTTGATTCGCTGAGGAATAAGGTACAAATTTTTGTAAGAAAGTTATTGAGAAGCTTTTGGTATTGAAATATGTTTGTGGTTCAATCAATATATTGATTATGTAAGGACATTTCAGAAAAATAGTCCTACAAATTTGTTAGCTAATTTTAGTTAATTGTGCTTCTATTAAAGATGCATCTAATTAGGTCCTGAATTTTAGTTTTTTAGTTTAAATATTAAGGATATTTCAGAAAAATAGTCCTACAAATTTGTTAGCTAATTTTAGTTAATTGTGCTTCTATTAAAGATGCATCTAATTAGGTCCTGGATTTTAGTTTTTTAGTTTAAATATTAAGGACATTTTAGAAAAATAGTCCTAAGAATTTGTAAGCTAAATTTAGTTAATTGTGCTTCTATTAAAGATGCATCTAATTAGGTCCTGGATTTTAGTTTTTTAGTTTACATATTAAGGACATTTCATACAAATAGTCCTAAAAATTTGTAAGCTAATTTTAGTTTATTGTTCTTCTATTAAAGATGCATCTATTTAAGTCCTAGATTTTAGTTTATTAAGGACATTTCACAAAAATAGTCCTAAGAATTTGTAAGCTAATTTTAGTTTATTGTCCTGGATTTTAGTTTTGTAGTTTAAATATTAAGGATATTTCAGAAAAATAGTCCTAATGTTTACGCTCTATTTTCTTCTTTGTAATGTGCTAATAGAAGGAGATCGTATTTTCGAGTTTGATGATTGGTGTAATTTGATGAGCTATTGGAAAGGAGATTTTCAATATAAGGAAGCAATAAAAAGTTTCTTGTCGAACACGCAATGGAAGAAGTTGAGGGATGGTGTTTTCGGAAACTTTTTCCGATTACAAGGTATGAAGTTCTGTGGTAGACTTATTCATTGTGTGTTGCTTTCAGAAATTGTAAGCAATGACTCGCATTCAATGACATTCAAGATTTTTGATCATGAAGTGAAGTTTACACGTGAAGCGTTCCAGATAATTACTGGGTTGAAATATTCTTCTTCAGTGGACTTCAAAGTTTTACGTGAAAGAGAGAATAGGCTTTCGAAAGTCTACTTCCCTGGAAAGGATAGAATCGAGTTAGGCGATTTGTGGTATTTTATTACTAGTCACCCATATGGTACAACTGCATCATTTGTAGGCAGCCATGACGATGCGATGAAGTTGGAAATAATTTATTTTGTTGAATCTGTGTTGACGGGAAAGCGCAAGAATCGGAATGTGTCTGAGCGGGTAATAAAAATCGTAGATGACGATGAACTCTGCTCTCCTTTCAATTGGGGCTCTCTTTGTTATGAAAAGTTACTAAAATTATTGAAAAGCTGCTTGAAGCCCAAACAAAATACTTCAGACAATGAGAATGAGAATAAGAAAGAGAAAGAGAAAGAGAAAGATAAAGAGAAGGACATTTATACTATACTTGGCTTCCCTTTCGCCTTCTGTGTTTGGATTATGGAAGTATTCCCAATTTTTCAGGAAAAATAATTTGTGAACTTCAGAGAATGTGGGTTCCCTCGGATGCTATGTTATTCAGATATGAAATCTCCATATTATGAAACCTATGTAAAAAGTACTTCCATAATGAAAAAGTAAGTTAACAGGATTACTAGCTATTTTTTTGTTTATGTGTTTTAGTTCTGAATACTTACGTTATTTTTTCTTATATAATAGTTGTATCTGTTGCTCGAGATGGTACCATTTCTTTCTTCTGAAGTAGATGCGAAGCCTACTATTGTGCATGTGCCATTGTCTCAAGATCAAAGTTCAATGCCTTCAACACAAGTTGATGAAGTCTTGCTTAAGGAAATTGTTAACGTAGGTTTTCTGTCTTTGAATACCATTAGTTTTTTATTTGCTTATTTTTGCCTAAGAGACTTTTTTTTATGATTTTTGATTCAGAGATTATCAGAGAAGTTCAAAAAGGATATGGAGGTAGAATGTACTAGAATACATCAAAAAATAGCTTTATCAGAAAAAGGGATTCAAAATGACATCAAGGTAATATCCTTAATTTATGTGCTTGTAATTCTAAGTTAAGGACATCATGTCCTTAATTTTGAGCTTGTAACTCTCAGTTTAGGACTTCCTATTCTTAACTTTTGAACTTGTAACTCTAAGTTCAGGACTACATGTCCTTAACTTTTTAACTTGTAACTCTAAGTTCAGGACTACATGTCCTTATTTATTGAACTTGGAACTCTAAGTTCAGGACTACCTGTCCTTAATTTCTGTGCTTGTAACTCTAAGTTAAAGACAAAGTGTCCTTAATTTATGAGCTTGTAACTTGAAGTTTAGGAGTACTTGTCCTTAACTTTTTAATTTGTAATTCTAAGTTCAGGACTACATGTCCTTAACTTTTTAACTTGTAAATTATAACGACCCGGCCGGTCGTTTCGAGAGTTATAACCCCATTTTTCCCATTCCTACTTATTTTTGTGTTATTTAGCTATATTATATTATATCGGGTTAGTTAGTTCGAGTTCGGAAGGAAATCGGAGTGAAATGAGACACTTAGTCTCATAATTGAAAAACAAAATTAAGTTAGAAAAGTGGACCGGATATGGACCTATGTGTAAACGACCTCGGATTTGAATTTTGATGATTCCAATAGCTACGTATGGTGATTTTGGGCTTAGGAACATGTCCGGAATATTATTTGGAACTCCGTAGAGGAATTAGGCTTGAAATGCCGAAAGTTTTATTTTTGAGAAGTTTGACCGGGGGGTTGACTTTTTGATTTCGGGGTCGTAATCCGATTCTGAAAATTAAAATACCTCTGTTATGACATTTAGGACTTGTATGCAAAATTTAAGGTCAATCGGACGAGATTTGATAGGTTCCAGTGTTGTTTGTAGAAATTAGAAATTTCAAAGTTCATTAGGGTTGAATTGGGGTGTAGTTCATGGTTTTAGCATTGTTTGAGGTGATTTGAGGATTCGACTAAGTTTGTATGATGTTTTAGGACTTGATGGTATATTTTGTTGAGGTCCCTAGAGCCTCGGGTGAGTTTCAGATGGTTAACGGATCAAAAATTGAACTAGAACAGCTGCTACAATTTCCTTCTATTGGAAATTGCTTCTGCCCAGAAATCGAGCCCAGATGTGAGCCCAGATCGAGCTCAGGGTCGAGGGCCATGATCGAAGCCCAGATCGAGCTCAAGGTCGAGGGCCACGATCAAAGCTATGATCGAGCCCAGAGTCGAGGGCCACGATCGAAGGCATGATCGAGCCCAGGGTCGAGGGTCACGGTCGTAGGCCGGGTCGAAGAAATAATCGAGGTCTAGAATCGAGAACCAGGATCGAGGGGCAGGACCTCGGACCTCGATCGAAGGCCAAGATCGAGGCAGAACCGAGGATGTCTGGGAAAAATTATAAAAACAGGGACTTCGCCCCATTTGTCATTTTTGACAAATTGGAGCTTGAGGAGAGGCGATTTTTGATATATTTTCAAGGAAAACTTGAGGTAAGTCCCCTGTGATAATTTCTACTCCATAATATTGAATTATCATAGAATAATTAGACTAGATTACATGATTTTGAGGTGTAAATCGGAGATTGGAACTTAGAAATTTGGAAATAAGATTTGTAGATTTGAGGGTCGAGTTGAGGTCGAATTTTGGTAAAATTGGTATGGGTAGACTCGTGGTTGAATGAGCTTTTGTATTTTATAACTTTTGTCGGGTTCCGAGATGTGGGCCCCACAGGCAAGTTTTGAGCCAATTTCGGGTTTTGGTATAATGTTGAAGCTTTTCTTGTGGAATTCATTCCATTAGCGTATATTGATGGTATTATACTGATTGTGAATAGATTTGGAGCATTTGGAGGCCGAGTCCAGAGGCAAGATCATTGTGGGATAGAGATTTGACCGATTTGAGGTAAGTAACGATTGTAAATCTAGTCCANCCCAGATGTGAGCCCAGATCGAGCTCAGGGTCGAGGGCCATGATCGAAGCCCAGATCGAGCTCAAGGTCGAGGGCCACGATCAAAGCTATGATCGAGCCCAGAGTCGAGGGCCACGATCGAAGGCATGATCGAGCCCAGGGTCGAGGGTCACGGTCGTAGGCCGGGTCGAAGAAATAATCGAGGTCTAGAATCGAGAACCAGGATCGAGGGGCAGGACCTCGGACCTCGATCGAAGGCCAAGATCGAGGCAGAACCGAGGATGTCTGGGAAAAATTATAAAAACAGGGACTTCGCCCCATTTGTCATTTTTGACAAATTGGAGCTTGAGGAGAGGCGATTTTTGATATATTTTCAAGGAAAACTTGAGGTAAGTCCCCTGTGATCATTTCTACTCCATAATATTGAATTATCATAGAATAATTCGACTAGATTACATGATTTTGAGGTGTAAATCGGAGATTGGAACTTAGAAATTTGGAAATAAGATTTGTAGATTTGAGGGTC
>AWOL01S0028022.1:0-21469 GCA_000715115.1 Nicotiana otophora | reverse complement strand
GATAGTGAAGTGTGGTGGGACTGGTTAACTGTCCTTGTTGTATTTTAGCATAAATTCAATTTCGACATTTAACTTTATTGTAACTTATATTGATCTAAAATATTTACTCAAAGAAAAAGAATTGTTTATTATGACTCAGAGAGGGAAGAGACAAAAGGAGCAGGTTTTTTCTGAAAAGGGAGAAGAGCTCAAACAAAATGAGTTTATTAGTACTATTTCTGTACTTTTTTAGAAGATTGAATTCTAAGGCTTTATTTTGATGGTAGTTGGTAGGACAAAAATATTTTGCCCCATACTTTCTTGATTCCTATCTACCATAATCGACTTAAAGAACCAAACCCCTAATCATTTCCTTTTTCTGTCCATGTTTGTTTTGTCTTTAGCTCCAATTCACTATCTTATTTATTTATCATTTTAAAATAACCCTAATGAACATTTAGTGGTGAAATCAAACATTGATCTTGTCTATGCCAAACAATAGTTATGTCATCAATGATTCAATAGGTGCTGAATTATTCAATTGTTACTCTTTGTGTATTTGTTTTCACTTCTCTTTTATGGATTACAAGGTATTGGGACATCCGCCATCGTGTAAAATGAGGACCTTGAGGAGATGCGGCAAATGATTCAACAACTTTTTAGGAATTATGCGGATGAACGAGAAAAAAGAAAGCATGAAGAGAATATTAGAGACGCCCTTATGAATGACATCGNCACTTTTTAAATTGTTCCTGATGCATATGCACCTTCTAAAGATAGATAATTGATTTCATTATCGTTTCCCCCAACGGAAAGCAAATTTTTGAACTGCCTCATATTTATGATGGTAATGCCAACTGTTTCTAATTGGGATACTTGTTTAATCATCTGTTATTCGAAGACTCTGTTTGATAGTGAATTCTATAAATTTCAATTATCAGAATGTCTATAAGGATGAAAGAAGTTAACTTTTTTCAAGTATGGGAGGTATAAGATAAGTGAGTCTGTTAGCTTAGATATCATTGTGGTGAGTGAGGGTAATTCCGGTATTTATAACTAGAGGTAGTTATAGAGAATGACAGGTGGATAGAGGCATTTGATCTAAAATATTTACCCAAAGAAAAAGAATTGTTTATTATGACTCATAGAGGGAAGAGACAAAAGGAGCAAGCTTTTTTCTGGAAAGGGAGTAGAACTAAGACAAAATGAGTTTGTTAGTACTATTTCTATACTTTTTTAGAAGATTGAATTCTAAGGCTTTATTTTGATGGTAGTTGGTAGGACAAAAATATTTTGCCCCATACTTTCTTGATTCCTATCTACCATAATCGACTTAAAGAACCAAACCCCTAATCATTTCCTTTTTCTGTCCATGTTTGTTTTGTCTTTAGCTCCAATTCACTATCTTATTTATTTATCATTTTAAAATAACCCTAATGAACATTTAGTGGTGAAATCAAACATTGATCTTGTCTATGCCAAACAATAGTTATGTCATCAATGATTCAATAGGTGCTGAATTATTCAATTGTTACTCTTTGTGTATTTGTTTTCACTTCTCTTTTATGGATTACAAGGTATTGGGACATCCGCCATCGTGTAAAATGAGGACCTTGAGGAGATGCGGCAAATGATTCAACAACTTTTTAGGAATTATGCGGATGAACGAGAAAAAAGAAAGCATGAAGAGAATATTAGAGACGCCCTTATGAATGACATCGACTCCCTCAAGGCTCAAGTGAACTACTTAATCGGCCTGCCTCGTTCTCCGCCAAAAAGCCACATTTATTTATAAAGAGGATGAAAGTGATGGAAATAATATAAATGATGAAGAAGATGAGGGGGAATCCGAAGATGAGGAGTAATTTTATGTTTGGTTGGATTGTTGTTTAGTTGGATGTTAACTTTGAATGTTACATTTTGAAGTTTGGTTGAATAATCTTGATGTTTGGTGGGATAATTTGGATGTTTGGATAGTTTATAAAGTTTTGTTGTTATTAAGTTGAGTTTTATTGTGGTTGCATTTCTGTTTCTATTGTAATATTCTGGCTGGCATGTCTATTGTAATATTCTTGCTGGCAGGTAGCGCAATAAAAAATAGGCACTCCCTGCCAAAAATATACCAGATTTACCGATGAACTTACCGACAGAGTCCGTCAGAACACTTATTCATTTTCAATACATAATTCTTAATTAGCGAGGGAGTCCGTCGGTAGACTTGAACCAAATTTTCAAATTTTGTTGAAAATACCGACGAATATCCATCGGAATATGAATTTATTCATATTTTTAATTTTGAATTACTAAATTAAAATTCTAAATTTACCGATGGTATCCATCGGTAATATTAAATTATTATTTTTAATTTAGCGACGGACATCCATCGGTATTGATATTATTAATATTATATTATTTTATAATATACCGACGGATATCCGTCGGTAAGCAAAAAATTTTAACAATTTACTGTCAGAAATGTACCGATGGCTTACCGATGGGGTCCATCGGTAATTACCGACGGATTCTATCGGTTTATTTTACCGAGGAAGGTTTTACTTACCTACCACTTACCGACGGACTTCCTTCGGTACAACTTTGTTACCGAGGGACATCCGTCGGTAAACAGGTGATTTTTAGTAGTGTTTATAATGTAGTAAGCTTTTAAGATATGAAACTTTCCATGCAGTATTACAATCGAAAATAGAAATGAGAAATACAAGAATGAAACAAACAACTAATGTGACATAGCCTTATTTGATACGCAATAAAAGGAATGACTACTTATAATTAATCAGATACAAATAAAACAGTAAATTCTAGAACCAAATAAATAATTTAATCGTCCTAATTAATACTCTGAGTATACTCTAATTTGCATAGCTACACATTCCATACACACAAGCACTGCCTTTCTGACACTTGTTATTGCAACCCCCACAATTCCTCTTGTGAAACAAAGTGTTAACACACTGCCCTTTACAACAAGTCTCATTATACCTGCATTTCTTCCCACAAAATCCACAATTTTGTCTGTCTGTNAAATATATCCTGAAGATCTAAAATTACTTACGGTAAATTTGAAAAGAAAACTGTCATTAATCATATCCGTATTGCATTAATTGCTTTCTTGTGAGCCGTGAGTACCTTAGTAATTAGACAAAAGTTAAATTTTCATATCAGTAACGGTTTTACGTTTTCTCCTATGTATTATTTTTTACTCCTTATACTGAATTTGAAAATTAATTTCATTCATTGGAAATGTCTTTAACCGTGAGTCGTTTTTGAGTAAGAATTTTGCAGGAAAGTAGTCTCAATTTTGGTAAAAAGTAAGCTATGCGCACTCTCTTCAAAATAAAAGTTCTTTCATTATAAATTCCATCAGGTAAGTACATTGATCAGTAGGATATGGGAACTACAATATAACATAATTATAAGCTCATATGCCTAATAGGCATTTATTTGTTCAGACAAATTATTATTGTTCACTAAACATATGAAAATATAATTGTACTAATGGCATATATAGCTAAGTAACTATTATATATGCTTTCAAATCCCACAATGCCCTGCATATTTTTTTCCAAACAAAGTCTTAACACAGAAGCCTCTGCAGCAAATCTCATTGAAGTTGCACTTCTTCCCACAAAAACCACAGTTTTCTTTGTCCATTAAAAAGTTCATGCACTTGTTCTTGCAACAGAAGGGGCCTGGACTACCCTTGGCAAGGCATATTTTAGGATTCTTGCTGCATGTAAATTTTCTGCCAAATATTCTCTCATGAATTCTCCAGAAATGAACGTTTTCCTTAGCAACAGAATTACCTGCTGTTCCTCGAATTGTTGTTTTATGTGCATCTTTTTTAGCGAAGCTAATTGGATCAGCTCTCACTGCTTCAGCCATATTGTTATTGTCTACTTCTTCTTTCACCAGCATTGTTTGCTCTTGAATTGATGCTGAAAGGGTGGCAGCAAATGCCATGAAAATGGCAAGAAAAACGAAGATAGCTAAGTTCTTCATTATGGGAATTAGTGAAACTTTTCAAGTTACCTTAATTAGTAATTAGGGAAGTATGAGAAGACTGGATGAGTTGTGAAGAAGAAGATGAATTGTATTTATAGATAAACTTTTGCATGGAGCTGCTGATTGTATTAAGGTTCTTGATTAATTATGAAAAAAGCACGACCAACATTCTTTGGATGGAAAGATTGTGACTCACCAAAAAAAGCAAAACTGGTAGAAATGTAGAAAGTAGCGCAGAAGTGATTGATAGACAATATACGTTGGTTTTCCATATAAAAATATCACTATTTTAACTACAAAGTTAACTATAATTCACCAGAACATCTAAAAATAGTTAAAACGATCTTATGTGATCATTAGTAAATATATATCATGTGATTACTTGGTTTTATTCAGTGTTCTGCATTTTTTTTAGTGTGTGTGTATAACATTGTAACAACAAAGTAACATTGACAGAAATTTAATTTTAAGCAATTCGCAAAGAGAGATACAGGCCCCTCAGTTCTTTATAAATTTTAGTACTATAATCTACCCACTGTCAGTGGAGGCTTTTCTAGATTAGACAGGATATCATGTCCTTCTTTCAGACCTAATTACTCTAAATAGTAACATAGATGAGGATGCATAAATATTTTCAGTAGAAAAATGTTGGATTGGGTACACACATCCCCTGTTATATATAGAGACGATCTGTCTAACCCTTCACGGTATGTATAGCGATTTTATATATTTAAAAAAATGATATGTCCAATCATCCGCACATAAGGAGGTTTTATGAAAAAGCTGTTCTTTTTGAGTTGTTACTCCATATTAAAGATCCATTAAAACTTAATTTGTTTTTCTGGGATTCAAAATATGGACATTATTATCAGCTTCGGACACTGTATAATAAGTTTGCTGTATATTATGAACTCAAACACAAACAATTATCTTTCTTCTTCTAGTAACATTTTATTTCAAGGAAGCATATAACTTCATCTATATATGAGAACTAAATTTATATATCGCTTAAAATATATATTTAGTTATTTACCATACACACACACATTATCTAACTAGCCAGCAATTGCTAATTTGCAAAATAATTAAGCTGCAGCAAGTCATGAATCTGCTAGCTGTTTAATGATCTCTCTCTAAGCATAGTTGCACATTCCGTAAGAACAGGAGCTTCCTTTCTTGCATGCATTGTTACACTTTCCACAGTGTCTCTTGTTGAAATATGTATTCACACACCATCCTTCGCAGCAAATCTCTGAATACCTGCACTTCTTACCACATCTGCCACAATTAAATCTATCAGTCATAACATTCACACATGTTTTTCTGCAACAATCTGGTCCAGGACTGCCCTTGGCAGCACAAACTCTAGGGTATTTGTCACATGTGTACATGTTATGACGAGGAGAAGAGCCCTTTCCTCTTTGATATGTTGCATCAAATCTTTCAAGAACTGATTCTTGGCTAGACATTGAAGGAAAGAGAGTAATGGTCATGGCAATTGATAGTAGGAGAACAAATAGGAACCTGATCAGTGACTTCATTTTGAGTCTAGGGGTTTAATTTGTATATTTTTGTGACTAGCTAGCTCTATGTGAAGATGGAGGAATAATATAATACTGTGGTATTTATAGAGAGGAACATGTAAAAATTTGTAAATGGTGGTCTCTATCATAGTCGTTACAGAAAATTTAAGTCATGGAAGTTTGGCTAAAGAAGGAACGAAATTGTGCCGAAAACTTGACATATTTTCCAAGAATAAGGAATAAGGAGATGAACCATAAAATTGTGGTACGGCACCTATGACTAGGAGACCATATATCTTATGATGTTCTGGACAGAGGATGCTTAAATCGAAACTTCCTCTTATCGTTAAAAACTTAAAATCATAACTAATGAGAATTTTTAGCAAGTTAATGATCTGTGTAAAATAATCATTATTACATGATGAATGTTTAAAATTGAAGTTTGATATTGATTTTAGCTCATTGAAGTTCTGCACTCATATGATCACTCAACTTTCCAAAATTATCTACCAAAGTCATCTTTCTTTCGTTTGTAACAACAAAGTCAATTTCGAAGGTCACTCAACCAGATTTATCAAACATTTGATAGCCAAATACCTATTTTACCCTCTAAATTATCAACTTTTATCTTTTGCTTCTTTTTTTTTTGCTTAATAGGAATTTGATAAGACAATGATCGTGATATCTAGAATTGTAGGGATATTAGATGGGTATAAGAAACGAGTAGTCTAATTCCCTTATCCAGAATTTGCACCTTATTTCGTCCGACAAAAATTAGAGTTTTTCTTTTCCAATCTATCAGTTAGATGTGCACTTATAATAATATGCAGACTTTTAGAGTAACACGTTCATCTTTGCCTTCGGGCCCTTGTGCTGAAATACTTGTCAATTTGCTCGGCTATATTTGGATGATACCAAAATTTATCTTTATATACATTTCAGCTGATTTGATTGTGACATACTAACAATTTACTTAGAACTATTTACATCCCTTGACTTGAATCTGGTTGTTGTTTATTCATAGTTCTCTAAAGTAAATTTTTAAATGTCTAAACTCTTTTCGAAAAAATTTATATTTGATGCAAGCATCAACAACAACAACATAGCCAGTATTATCTCAAACCGTGTGGATTTTATGCAAGGTAAAAAATAAATAAACAAATTTCCTTCCTAATGGATTAAAATTGACACTCGTAAGACAAGAACAACCTTATCCTCCCATTTGTTTTTTTTTCATTTTAAAGCTTAAAGGTACCAAATCGAATTGATGAAGGTGTTAAAGTTGCCCATATACAATTTGAATTGAGATTTTTTGTCATATTAAACTTTTGGCATACTAGATTTTTTATTTCTTTTTTCCCGTAGAACGGGGCTCCAATTTAATTTGGGAATTCAAATTATAATTAGAATTGGAGGAATAAATTTTTTTAAAAAAAAAATAGAGATGTGGAGTCCATCTATGTCAATTCATCAGTGACGAGCATATTGGACACGAATCATGATTAACATCAAGATTGAATGGACTTAAAAATATAATACGAGTAGTAAAATTGAGCAATTTCACATAGTGCAAGTACAAATGCAGGTTCCCAAGTACATGCAAGTATACCTGGCCGTCAAGTAATAAAGTGACTCGAAAATCGGATATCGAACTCACAGAGACTTAGATTAATCGTTAACTAAGCAAACTAAAATCAATTAATTGTCGAAGATAATCAAAAATATTGTTTATCTACTAAACTACCTTGGTAGAGATTGAACAAGTAATTAGCTAATTTATCAGGGATGCAAACGTGTGTTTTTAAATTTTACTCTGAGAAGATGAAGATTCCAGAGTTGTGGTCGGTTTATCAATCCTATTAACTTCAATAACTACACTTGTTAATCCAGATTATCAATGGTTGCTAATTGACTGGATCGTTTTATATAAATAGCATGTTCCCACAATACTACTCGCCTATCCACAATATATCAATCCTATATTCCTATGGTAGTGAGTCTATCATGAACGAATATAATACAATATTCAACTAAGCAAGACTGTTAGGTATATTCATATCCTAACCACGAAATCGTTCCCCGAGACACGGGTTCAGAAACAAGCTCTCTTTAATTCTACTATAATCTAAACACGGCTTTCCCAAGCATAACGTGCTACAACAATTCACAAGTTAAAACTAGAATTGAAGAAACAACCACAAGATGATAATTCGAATCAATGAAGATGTAATTAATAAATGTTAATAATCATGTCAATCACAACTCTAGAAACTAGAGTGCTTAGCCACTCATGTTCGTAGTAGCAATTTTTCAAGTATTTTGCATAAACAAATTAGAAAGAAAAGATGAAGGAATAAAGACCTCGATGATTTACAAAGAAACGGTGAAGGAGAAGCTGGAATTTTTTGCCCCGTCCCGTTCTGGCGAAGTGACCCTCGCTTCGTTGTCTGTAACTTTTCTAATTTTCTCTGCTCCGATCCCGATTTCGCGAAGTAAAACTTGCTTCGTTGTCCGAGACCTGGGCACCAAACTTATACTTCCTCCGAATTCTTCCTTTTTTACTTCACTTTGCATGATAACTTTCCAAATCAATTTTAAGTGACTCATACACATATAAATAACATTATTAAGTTCAAGCAATAAATATTCATACAAAAATTAGCAAGATCGAGATATACTACAAGATAAATTACATGCAAAAACATAATTTTTAGCCAAACATCAACAAAATTGACATTTTTTCCATTAAAAAATATGTAAAAGGACATATATGGTTGAAATGTATATTTCGGAGAAATGCGTATTAAAAGCCACTGATAAATTTCGAACAAGATGAACAATCCAGAAAAATCTGTGGAGGAGGAGACGAGGAAAATCGAGGAAGAAGATTTATCAAGTGCAGTGCAGGCGACGGACCCGTTAGATTCAGGAATGGCTGCTGCTTCCGCCACAGACGGCGTCGCTGCGACGGCACTACGGTCGGTGCTTCATCGGATTCAACACGCCGCCGAGCGCTCTGGCCGTAGATCGGACCAAGTACGGCTGGTGGCTGTAAGCAAGACGAAGCCGGTATCTCTTGTCAAACAAGTTTACGACGCCGGTCACCGTTCCTTCGGTGAAAATTATGTCCAAGAGCTCGTTGATAAGGCTCCTCAGGTAAAGGTTCTATGCTCGTATGTGATTGCCTCTACATAATTTAAGCCTAACATATGATTGATTGGTTTCCCTGATTTAATTGTTTATTTCTGTCCGATACTAATAATTTACGAAAATTAGGGGTTCTCTAAATCTAATCCTGCACTGCCTAACTAGTTTTGTCTCAATTAACCGGTATCTCGTGTGGGAATATTTTGCTTCCATTGCGTTCTTTTTTAGCTAAGTATGGATAAATTGTAAGAGATTTTAGATTTTTTGGAATAACTGCCCTTCATATGGTTTTAGGTCTTTTTAGTCGAGGAAGTGGTTGGGTTTAAAATTAAATCTCTGTCTGTTTGTTGTTTGGGATACTCTGTATGTATAGGATCATGAAGCTTTTGACCAGTAGCTTCGATTTTCTTTCTGAATGTCGCCAAGAGATGTTTGCTTTGATAATTTTGTAATTGATCGCTCTTGCTCATGCATATTGTCCGCTTTGTCCAATGAACCTTACTGATTTATCCCTTGAGTAAGCTCCAGTGTGGGTTCGCCGAAGGTGTCATATGCACTCCTTCAAAAGCTCGCTAACTGATAAATCCGCCAACTATCCCAACAAAAAGATATTACTCCATTAAAGCGGTACTTGAATCTAACGAAGAAATGACTTTTAGAATATTGCCTGTATTGCCAAAGCTAGAGAGAAAAGTGGCTATTTGGTTCTTTCTCAGGATGGTCTTCAACACAAAGAGTGGCCTTTATTTATAGGAGTGCATGCCCACATTAAATGTCGTGATGCGTCGTGAAGATGATGCATCACAGGACTTTGGGGTCATGATGTGTCACAAAACTTTGGGGGCCCGATGCCGTCGTGAAGAGGAGCATGACACGCCGCAATTGTGATGTGTCGTGAAGTGGTCGCGATTCGTCGTGAAGAAGAGAATGACGCGTCGCAACCATCTTGTTTTTTCCCTTTTATTTGCTTTATTTATGGTATTTGTTTTCCTGCAAAACATTGTTAGAATTATACAGGGAATTGATATATTATATAAATTCCTTATTTAAATAGTGTATTAAGTATATAATATGAACATCTTTTATTCATCCGAGAGAGAGAGAGAGTGGAAGAGTATTTTTTTCATAAGTTGGTTGTATTTGTAATGTGGGCCATTGTAATTTTCTGTGGGGAACAATGTGAAGTATTGTGTTTCAGATGATGTGTTTATACTGCTTTCCTTTGGTAAATTGCAGCTTCCAGATGATATAGAGTGGCATTTCATAGGGAATTTGCAGAGCAATAAAGTCAAGCCACTATTAAGTATGTTCTCTTTTCTTCCTTCACTATTCCTTCTCCTATCCTTTTCCTTACGGACCAGTAAGGTGAAATGTACATTTCTTTGAAAATACGTTGAGGATGAAGCAGGAAATCATACAAAATTGTGATTACTGGACAAGTTTTGTAAGAGAAATAAGGGGAAGATATCCTTTGTTTTGGCATGCTGTTGGAGGGCAGGGTTGCTTCAAGAGTTGTAAACTTTATCTCGGTGAATAGTAACATGCTTGCTTCACCAAATTTTGGTTACATTAAGTACTGCAAATATTTCAAAAAACATTAGAGGTCGTGAAACATTTTGCCTACACTTGCATCAGTTAGACAAGTGAACATTTTGCCTTCACTTACGTCAGTCAGACAAGTGGACAATAAGTTTCTATCTCCTTTCTGATTTAGCATGCATGACATAATAACGGTAATGAAGAGTTTGAGCCATTCTTTTGTGCAACTGGTATAGAGCTTATAATGAATCTCCTCATCTTTGTTTTTTTCAGCTGGAGTGCCAAATCTTGCTATGGTGGAGACTGTAGATGATGAAAAGGTAATTAACATTTAACACATACTCCACTAGTAGTTTATCTCCTCTAAATAGTCTACAGGGTAACTAATAGTCTAATACTCCAAGCTCGAAAAATTTTGTTATGCAGTTTGATTGAACATAAGAGCTAGAAGCTATCTTACTCATATTGCCAGTTGTAGTAAGAAGGAAATAAAACCAGTTTTAGCAAGATGAAAATTGTGATTTTAAATGAATTTAAATTACGGGCTTGTGGAGTTGTTATTAAATATGTATGGATTCCAAAGTTCTCTGTCCATGCCTGAAAAGCTATCTAAAGTTGTTCACATCTAGTATGAGCTAGCAGAGGAAAAAAATATATTTAACCAGTGTTATTAAAAGCCATCGCTTTGTTTTTTTAAAGCGATGAAGCAATGCAAAAGCAAGGTGTTATCAATTCACAGTGAAGCTATGCACTTTAGAGAAGTGTTCACTTCAAAGAGTGGTACGGAAAGTGAATTTAAGGAGAATTGATTGCTTCTTTGGATTTCAACTTTGTGGAGTTGGTTTAATATCTACATTATTATATATTAGACGTAAAAATTAGCTATTTTAATTGGAGTTAATTTTATTGTACTAATTTCTTAGATATTTGATATTTTTAATGTCTTGTAAATTGCACGCTCATTTCTCGCTTTCCGCTGCAAGCCCTATGGACCTTGTCATTTTTTGCGCATTTCGCTTTTGAAAATACTAAGCAGGCGTTTGGACATAAGAATTGTGAAATTCCGGAAAAAAGTAAAATTTGTTTTCAAGTTGAAAATAGTATTTGAAAATTAGAGTTGTGTTTGGACATGAATACAATTTGGAGCTATTTTTGAATTTTTGTGAGTGCTTTGAAGTGAAAATTTTGAAAAA
The DNA here is from genome assembly GCA_000715115.1 of Nicotiana otophora. Classification (NCBI taxonomy): domain Eukaryota; kingdom Viridiplantae; phylum Streptophyta; class Magnoliopsida; order Solanales; family Solanaceae; genus Nicotiana; species Nicotiana otophora. The sequence goes on along the minus strand of AWOL01S0028022.1, from coordinate 10,068 downwards.
CAACTTTTTGGAGTTTTTCAAATTCCGAAAAATTTCCGAAATTTAACTTCAAGGGAAACTTTCATGGCCAAACATTAATTCAGAAAAAAAGTGAAAAAAAATTCGGAAAAAAGGAATCTTTTTTAATGGCCAAACGGTCCCTGAATATAAGAATATCCTTCTGAGAGGAAGTGGATTAGGGGGAAGTTTCTTGTCTGCTTCATTTCATTCCATGAAATGAAGTTTCTCGGACGTGCTTTGAGGAATAAATTGATAACAATTGGTTTCTTTAGCCTGTTTCTTTATTATACCTCTTCGCGTCTGCGTAATTTCTCTTTTTTTTTTTTTTAATAAGACGCTTTGAGTCTCGGTAAATGGAACACGGCTAAGCGATGATAAGAAGCTCAGCCTATGTTCCCGTCCATTCTTTCTTTCTGCATCGGTGAAGGACTAGGTTCCTCCTTTCTTCGTTTTATTTCCTACAATTTTCATCTCGATAAACATTTTATCCGCACTCCTTGATGGACGAGGAGATTCCCTACAAATATGTGTAATCTGCATGTGAACAAAGCTTGTTGCCAAAGGTGGGAGGAGTTTTGGGTCCAGGGTTCACCAAATTATCGTGATGTAATATAACCAACTTTACGAAGAATACGTTTTAACCTCAATGCCTATTGAATATGAGATTGTAATGGTTGCAAAGCTCTGAAGGCATACTTCCTTCTGGACTGTCCCAATTAATATTGGAGAAATTTTAATCCTTTGATTCTTCTCTTCATTATTGCTTTCTTAAACATACCACTGATGGACACCTTTAATGTTCTTGAATTAGGATACTAGAACTTATTATATGAAAATTTTGATTTTATAAGATGTGAAAGTCTTCCAATTCATGAATTAGTGAGTAATTCTGAAGGATGTAATGCCGATTGATGACTTGATAATGCAGTATCCTGCCTTTAAACATGTGCGTATGTTAACCAATTTATAAAGCTATACTCGAGACTAGGGATGTCAATGGATCTTTAAAATCCGACTAAACTTAACCGTATCGAACTGATTATTAGGTTTTTTTAAAATAAAACTGCAGGTTTTTATATAAATCTATAACCGTACCGATAATTAGGGTAGATTTTTAATTTCACAAAAATAAACTGAAAAAAATATCAAACCATACCGAATAATTTTATATAAGAAAAAATATTTTATATATTAAGTTTAAAAATAACAAAATATTATTTTTTTCCTCGGGCCTTGTGATTATGAAAACATTTACAAGCCAATAAGTAACTAAAACCCAAAGTCTCAACTTCCAAACCTATTATGCTACTCCTACTAAAACTAAAATTAGTTCTAGCTAGCATCTTGAGCAGCAAGCCGTAAGGTATTCCAACGATTTTGAGTAGCAAGCCATAAGGTTTTGAATATCTTTCCTCTTGTATAATTTAGATTTTTCTTACTGGATACTTAATCTTCTAATAGACTCTATTATTGAGTTCCATCTTGACTAATATATTCCCACTCGTGTGATCTAGATTTCTTTTATCTTTGCTTAATTTCTCTTATGATGTAATAGAATAGTGAGATGAATCTCTGTTCTGGCTATTTTTCATATTCTCTTGATTCATCGTCTTTTAAATAATAAAATATCCAGAGAATTTTGTCGAAGTCCCAAGCAAGTGCGTAATATCGCGTTCTAACTTCTATTAGCGACTCTTACTTGACATTTTAAGAAAAATACCGAAAATTAACAGAATCGTATCGATACCGAAGAAAAAACGATATGATTGACACGGTTTCAAAACGTGTAATTTTGGTTATACAACATAGAGTAACCGAAAAATTGGTATGGTATAAATTTTATAAAATAACCGGTTGAGCCGAACCATTGACACCCTTGCTCGAGACTTGTGCTAGTTACTAAAGTGGCTCCATATAAAAAAATCAGATAATGTTAGACCAAGGGCATGATAGAACAATTTTTTTAAAATTAATTTTACCTTATTCAAGAAAAAGGTAGAACAACTTTTGTAGAATACCCTTTTTGTGCCCATAAAAATGATCTTTCCCTTTGGTCCTTCTGTAGAAATTTCACCTCATAAAACGAAAAACTTTTCTCCTTCCAGCAATTCAAACTAGTATAAACTTATATTCTTTTATAACACAATGACAGCGATAACAATTACGCCTCAAACCCAAACTAGTTGGATTAGCTATATGATCTTCCATATTCATTTCACTCCATTTGGACCAGTTTCAACTCCAGTAGCAATATAACTGTGCCTATGAACACATTGGCAGACATTCAATATTGTGAGCTAGGACAGACTTCCTTTGGCTGACATAGTTTATATTTTGTTTTCTGCATTCTATAGATTGCAAATCAGCTCAACCGTGTGGCTGGGAACATTGGAAGAAAGCCGTTGAAAGTTTTTATCCAAGTTAATACAAGTGGGGAAGAAAGTGGGTAACTGGAGTATGTCTCTGGTTTATTAAAGTCATTTGGTTCCTCCAATTTTGTGAAGGATCTGCTCATATTCAAGAAGGAAAAAGTAACTGTGATTGGGTTCTGTTGCAGCTAAATCTGGTGTCGAACCAGATGGGTGTTTGGAACTCGTCAAACATATTACTTCAAACTGCCCTAATCTTGAATTTTGTGGCCTGATGACTATTGGGATGCCAGATTATACGTCAACTCCTGAGAACTTTAAGGTTGTGGTTTTATAGTTGTTTCTTCTTGTCCTGGTTGCTATTATTATATCCTCAACTCTAATATCCTGATATTCATCATGCTTTGGTTTCAGACTTTAGCAAGATGTAGAAGTGAGGTTTGCGAGGCTCTTGAAATATCTGAAGATCAGTGTGAGCTGTCAATGGGCATGTCGGGCGACTTTGAACTTGCTGTGAGTAACCTGACTTGTCACTAAACATATCAAACCATTAGTAGGCTTAGAAAGAACTTGAATACCACGATTCTTCCCCTTCTAGGGATCAATGTGGTAGTCTGATTGGACCATGTATACAATATTCTCTTTATAAAGTAAACCAAGTATGATTAATTAGACATCTGACTCAGTTTTCATTAATGGTCTCTGTTATTAGAAGGCTTTTGAGTCTGATTTGTAATTCCCAATATCTGGGCCATCAACTCGTCCATCTCCCGCACACACCCATGCGATTAAGGCTCTTTTGCAGACTAGCATAGTAGTTTCACCCCTTCACCGTTTGCTGCAACTCAAGTTTAGTCTGAATTTTTCTTTGGATATTTCTCTATTCTTTATTGGTTTCCTCTGTATGCTATTTTTGGGGGGCCTAACAGTAGTTTAGATTATTGTTAACATTATTAATTAGCCGGCATTGGTGTTGAATTATACATATGCTCCATTCTGACCTCATGTTAAGATATGTTTGAGCACAACATACTGATAATGCTTAATCTATTGCTACAGGTCGAGATGGGCAGTACAAATGTTCGAGTTGGATCTACAATATTTGGGGCAAGAGAGTATCCAAAGAAGCAAACAAACTAGGTTGATGAACCCATTTTAGTGAAAGAAACCGGGGCAAACTTGTACCTTAAATTTTCGCTGCTTGATGGCGAAATCTGGAGCGTTTTACACTACGTGATCTGAGCAGCTTGTTTTCTGTACCATGCAACGATGAACCTCATTGGCTATGTGGCCTATAGCATCCTCGTATTCCATTTATTATTACTGCTGGCATTGTCTTGTGCTGTGATCTAGATGTTCTTAATAATGTCACGGAACTTGATATATTCTCGTCCAATAGTACTGATTGATGATATCTTTCTAAAATGCTTTCTCATGGCCTTGCCCTTGGATCTTCTTATGGGAAAAACAGCTAAACTACGTATGGCAGCTAACAGTCATAACTTATGCGGACAAACGTTAGACTATATCGTTCGGTCTTACGACATCAATTTACATGTTACCGGACATTATCTACTTACATAATATTAAACGTTGAAGTGAGGTAAAGATGCTTCTTGCAATATTAATGAGTGGTAGGAATATTAGTTCTATATACGAGAATACTAGTTGTTCTAATTTCAGTAGGACGATTATTATGTGCACATCAAACTTTGGTGACAATGATTTTTATCGTAGTTTTCAAGATGAAATGAAAGGAGCAGAAATGTTTTATTTCATGTTTAAATCCAAGTGGAACGAGAATGGAAAAACAAATTGAATGACGAAGGCCCAGAAAGAAGTGGAACGAGAATTGAAAAACCTTCAAAAAGAGTTGGGAAGTAGAAACATTTGTTGGAAGGTGAATGAAGAGGATTTTAGCTGCGCAGAGCTGTCCGTGACATTGAGCGTACTCATCCAGGAAGAAAGTGACCATGAATAATGCACAAGCTCAAACTCAACATCCTCTTCCGCGCTTTAACACAGGCGCCATTTCGGCGCTCCTCCGCCGCTGCCACCACCACCAAGTCCTTCAACGCCACCCTCCACCGCCTTTCCTCGGAAGGTGCCCACCATCATGCTTTACTCACATACAACTCCATGCTCAAATCCTCTGTTCCTCCAGACCCTTTCACTTTTCCCACTCTCCTCAAAGCCTGCATTTTCCTCAACCTCCTCCCTCACGGCCTTTTGCTACACCAACACGTAGTCGTTAATGGGTTCTCGTCTGATCCTTATATTGGGTCTTCTTTGATCAGTTTTTACTCGTCTTTTGGGCTTACAGAGCGTGCACACAAAGCGTTTGATATAATGCCTGAGAGGAACATTGTCCCCTGGACGGCTGTTATAGGGTGTTATGTACGGAGTGGTGATTTTGAGCATGCTTTTGTTATGTACAATTCTATGTTACATGATGGAATAAAGCCTACTTCTGTCACCATGTTGACAATGCTTTCTGGGGTATCAGAGAGCATTCATGTGGAGTGTTTGCATGCTTCTGTAGTAAAATATGGATTCATGGGTAACACTGTTTTGTTGAATTGTATGTTGAATGTGTATGGCAAATGTGGAAGAATGGAGTATGCTAGGAAGTTATTTGAGTGGATGGATGAAAAAGATATTGTTTCCTGGAATTCTTTGGCTTCAGGGTATTCTTTAGTGGGGGACACAGAAGAATTATTGAGCCTAATGTATAGAATGAGGTTGGAAAATACATGGCCTGATTATCAAACATATGGGTCCTTGGTTTCTGCAATTGCAAAAGAGGGTTGTGCCGAATTGGGAAAAGTGGTGCATGGACAGATAGTTGCTGCTGGATTTGAATTAGATGTGCATCTTGAGACATCACTTATGTTTATGTATTTAAAATGTAGGAACATGGATTATACGTTTAAGATTTTTGATCGAGCAAATGATAAAGATGTAGTTTTGTGGACGACTATTATCTCAGGACTTGTTCAGAATGAACGTGCAGATAAAGCACTTCAAGTGTTTCAAAGCATGTTGTGTAGTAGATATGAACCGTCTACAACTACTATAGCAAGTGCCCTTGCAGCTTGTGCTCAATTAGGTTCATTGAAAGTAGGAACTTCTATACATGGCTACATGTTGAGGCAAAGAATTTCCATAGAGACTCCTGCCCAAAATTCACTTGTCACCATGTATTCAAAGTGTGGCTATTTGAAACGAGCGCTTGTTGTTTTCGATATGATAAAAAGCAGAGATGTGGTTTCCTGGAATGCAATTGTTACAGGGAATGCTCAGAATGGGCAATTAGCAATGGCCTTGCATCTGTTTAATGAAATGAGGATAGCCCACCAAAGACCTGACTCAATTACAGTGGTTTCTCTTCTTCAAATTTGTGCCTCGGTAGGAGCATATCAGCAAGGAAAGTGGATTCATAATCTTGTTGTAAGGGGCTATTTTGAACCTTGCGTCAAGATAGGCACGGCTTTGGTTGATATGTACTGCAAATGTGGTGACCTGGACAGTGCAAGGAAGTGTTTTGACAGGATCGTAGAACATGATCTCATTTCATGGAGCACAATTATTGCCGGATATGGCAGTCATGGCAAAGCGGAAACTGCCCTGGAGTTGTATTCGGAGCTTGTGCAAAGTGGTCTTACACCAAATAGTGTTATTTTCTTATCTGTTTTCTCTGCCTGTAGTCATAATGGACTTGTCGACCAAGGTATAAGCTTGTTTGATTCCATGGAAAGGGATTTTAAGATTGCACCTGAACTCGAACATTGTGCTTGCATAGTTGATCTACTTTGTCGAGCTGGTAGGGTGAAAGATGCATACAACTTCTATAAGACAAAATTTCCAGAACCAATGGCTGACGCACTTGGTATCATTCTTGATGCTTGCAAAACGAAAGCCCTTGTAGAACTTAGGGATATTGTTTGCAAAGAAATCTCAATGTTAGATCATGGGGATGCTGGAAGGTATGTGCAATTGGCTCATAGTTACGCTTCAATGGCCCAGTGGGAGGGCGTTGGTAAGGCATGGGTCCAAATGAGGGATCTTGGGCTCAAAAAACTTCCTGGTTGGAGTTTTATTGACTTACATGGAGTAATAACAACCTTTTTCATGGGCCAAACCTCTCATCCTCAGCAGGAGGAGATAATGTCGGTTCTCAAGAATCTGAGTGAGGAGATTAGTGAAAGGGTAATCAAGTCAAACGTAGAGAATATCCCATAGGCGCTTATGTACGACATCTTCTCCGTGCTATTTTTCCCATTGGGATTACTGATGTCAAAGGCTTGGTGAAACCCAGGAGGAGATATCTGAGAGTAAATGTCAAGTTGCTCAGGATACTATTGTGCTATTAGGAATTGAGCAAGGAATATGAGTTTAATCTGTGCGAGCCAGAATTCCAGAAAGTGTTTACAACTGCCAATTGCAAATCCATCACAGTTGTTCAGTCAACTATAGAGCGCAATATATGTCCATGAAGTTGAGAACTGAATCGAACATGTGACAGTGGATAGGTGTTAGAATATAGCACATTCTATGAAGGAATTCACTGTCATATTTTTATTTGATCTTGGTCAATCATTACCTGTTGAGCGAGTTGAATTAGCACAAAATCTTTTCTTTACAACAGGAAGTTCTTATTCACTCTGTACAAAGGACCCCTTAGGAAACTTCAAAGCATCAAGTGTCATATCACCTTGAATTTATTTTATATTAAGAATTGGCAAAATAGCCTCTGAGCCACTTAAACTTGCACCTATTTGTCAACCCGGTACAGAAACTTTGGGCTTTCCCGTTTAAACACCCCAACTCAACTATTTGCACATCAATAGACACCTCCAATTAAGCGTGTTTCTCAATCGCGATGACATAATCGCCACATCACTTAATCAACCTTTTATAGTTTGACATGTGTAATTGGTGGGTCCTACCTTTTTTTAATAAACCAATTTACCAAATGCTCCTCAAAATACCCCATCCTCAACGGGTTCTACCATCTCCACTGCAACAATATACCACCTGCCGCTTCTCTTCTTTGTTTTCAGAACTCCAATCCGGCATTCCAGCAGCAATACCGCCGCTAACACTGCCGCCATCTTTCCCATTAGAAACCTACAATCCCTTTTCTAAACATCAAAACTAAAATCCAGAAATGAAAAACATGAAGAAGAAAGAAAAAAATCTTAATAAAATTTTGAAACCCAAATGTCAAAATAAAAGAAAAATCACTTGTGCTTCAAGTTTTCTCATCTTCAAAGTATTTTCTAGTCCTCTGTAAAATTAGAAACAATGAGTCAATTTGACCGGGTCAATTCACCGGAAAATATTTTTGGCCGGAAAGAATTGTAATGCTCATATCTATACTCTGATTGTTGGCACATTTATTCTTTCTTGAAATTAGAAGGTGATTTAGGAGTAAGTTAATTAGTTATTTCCAACGTATTTTGTGAAGAATAATCTAAATCTTGACTTATTGAGGAGAAAAGAGGGGGGAGAGGAAGGGGGAAAGAACACAAAAATTGGAAGGGAATTAATTAGGGAGAAAAAGATTAAAGGGAAACTGGGGGAGAAGGGGGGATGGGAATTCTGGAAAAGAAGAACAGAAAGTGGGAATGGGAGGTGGGGGATGCGAAGAACAACGAAGGGAGAAGGGGACATCGGAACTTACATGATTTTCCTTTTCTTTCAACTTTAATTTCTTTTTATATTTTAGTATTTTTTTTTTACACAAACAAATTGAATTCACGCGCCTATTTTGTGTGAATTACACATTGCATTGCCATATCGCACACGATATTGCCATATAAGCATAGTCAACAGTCAAATGTGTCTATTAATGCGCAAATAGTTGAGTTGGAGTGTTCAAATGAGAAAACTCAAAGTTTATGTACTGGATTGACAAATGGATACAAGTTTAAGTGGCTCGGAGGCCATTTTATATTAAAAATTGCAAGGGTCTGCATAAATTTGAGGTACTTCCCTAATTATTTTCCATAGAAAATTTCATTCGATGACATCAATATTATCTATTTTTAGTCGTGCAGAAACCACAAGAATGAATAATTTTGCTAATAATTCTGTTTTCATGATGCCGGGTAATATTAGTTTGTTATATGATATTTCTATATGTACGGCAATGGATGCAAAAACGTATTTGCAGGGTCTAATGAACTGAATTAGTGAATTTGATAACGTTTCCTTTTTTGCTTTTACTCCTTTTGATTCTTGGCATTGAGGTTATGTTCAAGATCTAATAAGCTTAAAGCTGATGCAACTCGTAGTTTCAATTTTAGTGAACTTGCACTAACCAATATCAGTGAATACTAGCTTGGGCAACTCAAATACAACATTGAGATGTGCAAGTAACTTATAACTGAATTTGCTGTTTTGACATTGAGGAGTTCTTGCTAAAGTGTTGTAATCTTCTACATAAATCTTAGTTGCTTCTACCACCATTAGAGATGGGACCTATATAATATCTCATTTGCAGACAAACATAAAATCATGTTATATACACACACACACAATCCTTTGCATTTACACGAGACCATATTCGGTGTGGGCGTTTGGGTGTATATATTACAATTAAAATCCTTTTTGTTTTCACGTTTTTCTTCTTTTTACTTTCATTTCCCCCCTTTTTCTTAACCTTTGATGCAAATGTGTAATCCGATTAGATTCATAATTTTGCTAATTAGAAGCTATTAAACTATGGGATGTTTCATGTTCCTACAACATGACACATGCAATTTTTATTTAAAAAAGAAAATTCAGGTTAACATAAAAAGGTTTGTAGAACGTGTTGTTTACATAATTGTAAGTGTTTTTTTTTTCCGCCTAATTATACGATGGTAATGTCATCTAAAATCTAGAAAAAAATAATATTTTTAATTTTCCTAATTTTAGAATTTACCACGTATAGAGTTTTCCAGTTTTAACATCTCCCAAAATCCATGCACCAAGTCTCGCAAAGATAACAAACAACCAAGTCCTAAAGATTAGATATCAAAAAGAAAACTTCAAGAGTAGCTCAGTCACAGTTATATTGTAGATCCTTAAAAACCTCTTTAACATAGAATGATAGACATAACAGTTCAAGAAAGAGAAGAAAAGATCCAAACATAAAGAGAGAGAGAGAGAGAGAGGGAAATGAATCCACAACATAAACATGGAAGAAGCAGGTGGAATGGGAAGATGGTGATGTTTGGAGTGTTAATTATGGGATTGTGCATTACTGGTTATGTAGCAGGTCCACCACTCTATTGGCATCTCTCTGAAACTATTTCTTCCTCTGCCCATTATTCTTGCCCCTCTTGTCCTTGTAATTGCGCTACTCGGCCCCTTCTCTCTTTTCCACAAGGTACGTACCTCTTTAATTAATTTCATCTCTTGTTGTGAACATATATCCTTTAATATATCACGTGCGTATTTATGATAAACCGCATGCACTTTGAACTCACTGAATCTAAATTTTAAATTTTGGGATATTTGAGAACAAGACTTGAGCCGAAAGCCTATCGGAAACAGCTTTTTTACCTTCTCAAGGTAGAGATAAGGCTGCGTACACACTACCCTCCCAAAATCTCATCTGTGAGATTACACTGGATCTTTTTTTTTGGTTGTTGTTGTTGTTGTTGTTATATTTGAGAACAAATGGTGGGATGATTAGGCTAGTAAAGTC